>CABHPP010128846.1:33623-47199 GCA_902168425.1 Peromyscus attwateri | reverse complement strand
ACATGATATCAGGTGGCATTACCCTCTGAGCCATCTCACCGGCTTGTCACCCCGAGTCTCGCCTTTCCTTCAGTCAGACTGAGACTTTCTCTTCAGACCAACAGACCCACGCTGAGTAGCAGCAGTGCTCAGCTTCGTGCTAGGAGCTGTAACTGAGCTGCGAGCTGAGGCAGACAGCAGGCAATCTGAGTCAGCTCTGAAGGTCGCCAGAGGGAACTCTTGTCGGTGCAATAGGATCTCTCTCCACTCTTCTTCCAGGCAAAAAGGGCGTGTACCTGACTGACATAACACCTCAGGGAGTGGCCATGAGGGCTGGGGTCCTGGCCGACGATCTCTTGGTTGAAGTGAACGGAGAAAATGTAGAGAACGCCAACCACGAGGAAGTGGTGACCAAGGTAATCCTCAAAGGACACTTTTCTCCCCTCTCCTCCCGTCCACTCCATCGGAAGTGATGGAGGTGGGTGGTAGCGCCTCCCTGGATGAGCGTGTGATGGGAGAGCATCCATCTAGGTGTTTGTATCAAGGGCGCACAGAGTCACTGGTGGCATGGGCGGGGCTAACGGGGCTCCGGCCCCTCCCCCTTTCAGTTTCCATTTCTACGTTCACTTGCAGTCAACCACATCTGAAAGTCATGGAAACTTCCAGAAACAGATGGTTCATAAGTTTAAACAACTGTTCCTACAATACACCGTTGTAATTGATTATTTGTTAGTCACTGTGCCCGACTTGTAAATTAAACTACCGTAGGCGTGTGTGCGAGGAGGAGACCGCACAGACGGGGCTTATTGTTCGCCGTCTGCGGGTGGCCGCTTCGTTCAGTGACTGACAGGTGTCGGGCACAAGGATGGGGATGCTAGATACCTTCTGGATGGAGGTGTGGGTGGCAAGGGATGGACTTCATCACTGCTCAAAACCGAATACAGCATAAGTTTATAAGTAATTCCTCAAGTCCATTTAGTATTTCCACACTCCGGATGGCCATGGGTAACAAACCATACCTGCCAGGTGTTGGAAGGCCCCCCAGCATGCTGACACCGGAGAAGGGCTCTCTTGTTGAGGTCAGATGGAGCCTTGAACACTGACCGACCTCTTGTCCTGTAGAATGATCTCCCAAAGTCGACCCTTACTTTCTTTTCTAAAATCTCCTTCGGCCCTTCTCACCTGCACATCTTTCTGCTCTTTAAGAATTTGGGCTCCCACTTGAGTTCAGTTAACATCTGTGCGGTTGGCTGTTTTCCCTCAAAGTAGCTAGATAAATACCAGTCAGGCCGGGGGAAGCCTGCAAGCTCTCATGCTCAGGCCACAGACCCGAGCCTTCTGCGCCTGCGCCGCATGGCAGCCTTCCTCCCAGGGTCGTTTGTGGAGGCCCCCAGCCCTCATCTGTGTGTCTTGCTGCAGGTGAAGAAGGCGGGGAGCCGTATTGTGTTCCTCCTTGTGGACAAGGAGACTGCCAAGCGCCACGACGAACAGAAGACACAGTTCAAGAGGGAAACAGCCAGTTTGAAACTGCTGCCCCACCAGCCCCGGGTGGTGAAGATCAGGAAGGGAAGCAATGGCTACGGGTTCTACCTGAGGGCAGGCTCTGGACAGAAAGGTGAGGCACCAGCCAGCAGACCTTGAGTCCCTCATCCGCCGTGCAGGCTCACCAAGTTCCAGCCCCGCCCGGGGACTGCAGGGGAGTAGGAGGCAGAGCTGCTCACGTTGCCCTGGGTGGCCTGATGCTGGAGTCTCAGTTTCCATAACAGAGTAGTCAGGCAGAGTTTAGGGTCTGGATAGACAGGTGGGACTAACTTGGCTCTCTGAAAGAAATCTGAATTTGGAGCATTTGCTGATTTCTGTGATGTGAATACCCCAACTTTTCCTGACTTTATGTTGCCAACGTAATGGCCTTGAGCACAAGGTTGAGCAGGTTGCAAGCAACCGGCCTCTGGAAATTACCTCAGGAATCTCATGATGGGAAAAGAGAAAGCCTAAATATTGGTGGGGAAGGGGGGCAGGCACCCAGAAGGGATTCACAACTTATCAGACCACCTTTCGGAAGAGGGCAGGATGGGCCAGTGGCGCGTAGAGCCTTAACCTCACTTCAGAACCCTGAAGATAGATTTGAAGGGGTCACTAGATCCCTTTGCCCTTACCAAGGTGGCAATCTTGAATAAGTCTCTCCTTTCTGCTATTAATTTGTCTGTTTGGATCAGCTTATGGAGGACTAGTGGCTGAACTTTGCTTGTTGGGGCACAGGCGGGGACCCCCAAATAGGGCAGTGCCGGCATGGCTTCGAAGGCTGGGAGCCTTTGTGTTCTTCACCCCTCCCTGCCTCTTGCATCAGGGTCTCCCTGTGTACAGACTGACCTTGAACTTGGGGTCCCCCTGCTTCCACTTCCCTGGTGCTGGCCCCTTTCCCTTCTGTGGCTTACCTGCTGGGTACGATTTGTGGCTGCAAGGATGCCCATGGACTTCCTAGGAACCTCTTAGCCTGCCACTTTGTCAAAAGCGACCATCAGACACTTTTAGTAAACACCAGGTTCCCAGTCTTTTAAGACCCTCTCATGGTTTGAGGCTGGGTTTGCTCCAGGAACAGGCTAGAGAGTAGATTTGTAGGTCCCTGGGGTGCAGAGAGACTGGAGGAGTTGGATTCAGCATGCCTTTATACCTATTGCTTCAGGCCCAGGGATCCAGCAGAGACCTCAGCACTTATTTGCTTGGGGGCTTTCCTGGTGACTTTGTTTTGTGTGGGGAGGGTAGGTCAGATCACCAAGGACATAGAACCTGGAAGCCCAGCCGAGGCGGCTGGCTTGAAGAACAACGACTTGGTGGTTGCTGTCAATGGCGTGTCCGTGGAAGGCCTCGATCACGACAGTGTGGTGGAAATGATCAAGGAGGGCGGAGACCAGACCACACTGCTGGTGGTGGACAAGGAGGCGGACAGCATCTATGGACTGGTAAGTCATCCCTGGAATGCATGTATTCCATATAAGGATGTACATTCACACACACATTCACGCACCAGGGCAGGGCTCCTACACTCATGCCCTCCGACTTGGAGCTGAGTCCTTTGTTCTTCAGCCTGGAAAGGACAATAACAACCACTAAGGCCAAACTGTGGCTCAGATTGGTGGTGGCAAGAGAGCGTTAAATGAGTTAAAAATTCCTGGACTAAAAACTTTGAATTTGGAAATCAGCTGAAGAATGACTCTTGCTGATCTGGGATAAGCTATGAAGAACAGGAATCTCAAACTGGACAGAGGCAGCCCGGACTTCTCAGAGCTGGCACAGGCGTAGATGGATTTATTTGGTTTTAGGTTCATTTTCATGTGCGAGTCTGCATGTATGTATGGGCATGTACATGCCGGGGTCAGAAGAGGGCGTCAGATCTCCTGGGGCTGGAGTTACGGGAGGTTGTGAGCCACCTGTTGTGAGTACTGGGAACCGAACTTGGGTCCTCTGCAAGAGGTGAGCGCTCTTAACCTCTGAGCCATTTCTCCAGCCCTGAGAGTGGATGTGATACTGTTGTTGGTCAGCAAGCTTCTTCAGTCTTGAGTAAAGATCTAGAAAAGTTCATTAGTTTATTGCTCTCGATGATGCAAAACCACAGCTCTCACCTCAGAAGGAAGAAGAATTTATTTTGGAGTTAAATTTGAGGGACCATGGTCTGAGAACACAGATTTAGGTTATCCCAAGTCCCACTACATTCCGACGTGGAGGCAGTTTAATGGAGTTTTTATAGTAACAGAACAAAGAAAGGTATAAATCAAGGCCTAAAAGTACATTTGTGGAAACAGGCAGGTTACAGTGAGGCAGAGGCCTCAGATGCTGTGCGACAGCATGTAGCCCTTTGGTTGCTGAAGAACAGATTTTGCTAATATATTCCAACTTGTTTATCAGAATGTCCGAGGTGAGAAGGAATCAGTCGTTAGGCTACAGTTGGCCCTAGAGAAATTGCTGGACCTGCAGCATTCCAACCCTCTCCACAGTCCCGGAATTCTCCTTCACATTGTCCTCAGTAAACACAGTGGAAACCACCAAGAACCCCACTCCCTCTTATTATGACAGCTGTTCACGTGTGTTAAGGCTTTTTAGAGAAGATGCTATTACTTTTAAACCATGTGTATATGTGTGGTTGTGTGTGGGTATGTGTACACGAAGGCAGGTGCGCACAGAGTCCAGAAGAGGGTGCTGGGTCCCCTGGAGCTGGAGTTACAGGCAACTGTAAACTGTCTGATGTGAGTGCTGGGAACCAAACGGGTCCTTTGCAAGAGTGGCATGTGCTCTTAACCACTGAGCAGCTCTACTCCCAACATTTTATAATACTTTATCATGAGAACTGGGGTTCAGTCCAGTTTAGCAGATGTCTGGGGGCCATAGTGCCATCTGCCTTGCTGAATGTTGGCCACAGGGATAGATAATAGTCTTCTTCTGAGTGTTACGCAGTAACAGAAGCACCTCAGGGGCATGGCATAGGGAGGAAGAGTATGGGTGGGTGACACTGGCCTCTTCTTATAGCTTGGAAACTAAACTTTGACACTGAATGACTTAGACACCCAGTTTAGCAGAGACTCAGATTAGTATTTGAACTCAAGTTCTCTGATTCGATTCATCAGACCACACACGTTCTCTTAAATCTTGATTAGATTTTCAAGATACTTTTGTAAACAAGATTAAAGAATTAACTGGATGGAGAAAAAGAATGGATTTGTTAGCTAGTTGAATAATGATACCTAGAGAATCTCTGGTATTGGGATAATGTCAACATGAACAGAAGTCTCTAATGGTACACACACACTACTTGTTCCCATCCTGATTTATTACATTGGGATGGAGACATGTTTAATGTATTTTCAGAGGATTTAAAGGAATGATGGGTAATTGACAGGAGGATGTGATCAACATTCAACATATCTAGCCAGGGGCTGGGTCGATAGCTGTGTCCCAAGCTCTCGCCTTGCCTGAGGATCTGAGTTTGATCCCTAGCACCTCTGTGACGAAGCCAGGTGTGGCACTGTGTGTGCTGGAGAGGTGGGGACGGGATCCTGGGGCTGAGGGGCTGGCCAGCCTAGCCTAATGGGGGACAGACCCTGTCACAGGAGAGGCAAGGTGAAAGGACACCCAAGCAATGACACTCAAGGTTATCCTCTGCACACACGTGTGCACCTGCACACCCACGAACACACGCCCTCCTAATCAGATGAGGAGGAATAAAAATGAACAAGACGGACTAGAGATGCTTTTAAAGTACCAGTCTAACTTGAAAGTAAACTGAATACGAAATGTCGAGAACATATTTGGTACTCCAAAAAGCTGCGCCCCCCCCCCAAAAAAAAACCAAAACCAAACAAAACAATTTAAGGTGACATTAATTGACTTCTAGAGGTAGTCGGTCAGACTAGCCATGGAAACACTAGTGATGGACTCATGGGTGAGCGGTCCCGAGCTCCAGCTTTCTTGGTTGTAAGGTAGCATGAGGGGCAGGGAAAGGACTAATTTAGTTACTATTTAGCACATGTGGACGTCTCCCATGTATGACCACTGAATTCACATTGTGTCCAGTTCTGAGAACCTATTCTGACAAAGCCCTGCAACCGAAAAGGTGGTGATGGAGGGAAGGGGACAACACTGGGTGCCACCCATAAGCAGGACAGGCTTCCGAGGAGAGGAGCAGCCTTGAGAATGTGAAAGGTTGGCAGGCAGAAAATCCTCATCACTGCCCAGCCCGAGTGCGTGTTTGCTCACCTTTTTTAAAGAAAATAATTTGAAAGGCTGTTCCCATACTGAAGCTCCGAGGAGCTATTTCTGTAGCTGTTAGAAATGAGGGCAACTTGCCTTCCGCAGGCCACTGTTTGATGTTGTACGTTGATGCTGCCCTGAGGGTTTTGTTGTAACTCCTGAGGAACAAAACCTATGGTAGAATGATGCCAGCGTAATCTTCCTGGTTTCGGTTAACTTGAGGGGAGTCTGCCCACTCTCCAAGGTGGGCCCCTCGGGCTGGCGTGGGGTAGGACGGATCTGAGATACAGTAGTGAGCAAGTCACACACCTTTAACAGTTCCTGACGGGGCTAGATTCACGAGTGCTCCAAAGAGGGATAAAAGCCTTCCTGTTTCTTCTTTCATGTTGGGCGCTCTGACGCCAGGGGTTCCAGGGGTTCGTCCCCAGGTGGACACAGCTGCTCTGCCTGTGCCAGGGGTTCCAGGGGTTCATCCCCAGGTGGACACAGCTGCTCTGCCTGTGCCAGGGGTTCATCCCCAGGTGGACACAGCTGCTCTGCCTGCCAGGAGAGCTCAGGGGTACTTGGGTGAGTGATGAGTCACCGATGAGTTCCCACATCTTCTAGCCTCTGCGGTGGAGCATTTGTAAACACATCACTGAGGGCTGCATGGGGCGGAGCTGCCAGGCACCTGGCTTCTAAGGGCGATGAACCCCACATCTCACTTTTGCTAAGCATCCACAGTGATGAGATGGACAGTGTTCCTCATTGCTTGATGGCCTCTGCTTTCTAACAAATGTCTGGACACCTTCTGAACTTAATTTAACTGCTGAGCAGGTCCAGAGCACACCCAAATCTAGTCCCCAACTCAGGCAAAATCCTCAGCCAGCTAAGTGAACTCTATTAAAATACAAATTTAAAAAAAAAATCAGGGATGGGGATTTAGCTCAATTGATAAAGTGCTTACCTGGAAAGAGTGAGGACTTGAGTTGGATCCCCAGGACATGTGTTCAAACGCCGAGCATGGTGGCACAAACTGTGAGTGCTGGGGAGGCAAAGATAGTCCCCTGGGGCGTGCTCGGCAGGCCAGGCTAAACCCCTGGGTGAGCTTCCGGCCAGTGGGGCTGCCTCAAGAGTTAGCAGGAGTTCCTAGGATAACTACACAAAGGCATCAGGATGCGTGTGCTCAAGCATCAGAGTAAAGGAAACAGTTCGTTTCCTGTTCTCTCTGTACTTGGCTATTGCTTTCTCCGTGGCCGTGCAAGTGAGAGGGACCAGAGTGTTTATAGACAGGAGGAAGCTCGGGATGAGAGAAGACCTAAGATAATTACAGTAAACAGCCAAGAAAGTTGGCAGAACCGATGCCAGCCCTGGAGATGCCAAGCAGCTGAGGGACGGAATTCACTGTTGCTGCTGCATGTGGTCACCTCTCCCATTATGAGTGTGTGGAGTCGGTCTTTTCTGATGTCTTTGAGTCTTCCGTTAGTCACAAAAATGGTTTGTCTTTTGGTTTTTTGAGACAGGGTTTCTCTGTGTAGCCCTGGCTGTCCTGGATCTTGCTTTGTAGACCAGACTGGCCTCGAACTCACAGAGATCCACCTGCCTCTGCCTCCCGAGTGCTGGGATTAAAGGTGTGCGCCACCACTGCCCAGCTGTCTTTTAGTTTATATAATGTGCTTGAAGACAGTTTTACTGAAGGGCAGGGGACAGCAGGACTTGGATTAGCCCCTTAGAAGTGTTCCCCACGAGGAGTGTAGGCCGTGTTCAGTGATCTGTCTGCTTTTGTGGAGTTAAGCTAGTATCTTCGTTAGACGGCTTTGGGGGTTGGTACAGAACTCTATACTGTTCTATCTTCTGCACTTGTATGTGTGTGGATACATATTTCTACCTTCTCTGGCTGTGGCAGAGAAACTTCCGAGTCTACAATCAGACATGAATGACACCCTGTGTATTAAGTCATCATGTTTACTGAAATGTAACTGCTCCTACATGTATTTTTCCCCTTTATTTTCAACAGGCTCGTTTTTCTCCACTTCTCTACTGCCAAAGTCAAGAACTGCCCAATGGTTCTGTCAGGGAAGCTGCAGCTCCCGTCCCTGCTCCTCTGGAGGCCACAGGTCCAGACACCACGGAGGATGCGGGGGATCATAAACCCAAGCTCTGTAGGCTGATTAAAGTCGACGACAGCTTTGGCTTTCACCTGAATGCCATTCGGGGTCAACCAGGCTCCTTTGTCAAAGAGGTATGTTTGGGAACTGGTCCCAGCAGCCGTGAGTCGAGAGGACGCTAGTTTGTCACATTCCCCACCTCCAGGAGTGCTACCGTCTGCTTCTGTGCATGTCATGGTGCCTGTACCCTGTAGGGACAGCCAGTGAGACCTCTGCCGCTCCCAAGTTGGAATCCCAAGATGGGGGCCAAATGCCTCCAGCCCAAAGATGTTCAGTATGGTGCTTGGCCAGTGTGGAGTAGAGGGGGTGTAGCCCCTCAAGGAGAAAGATGTGGTTAAGTTGTCAGGAGGGAAGCTGCCTGGCACACTCTCACCCATGTTTGGAACTGACCCTCAGAACTTGTGCTCACAGGTACAGGAGGGTGGCCCTGCGGACAAGGCTGGGCTGGAGGATGAGGACGTCATCATTGAAGTGAACGGGGAGAGCGTGCAGGAGGAACCCTACGAGAAAGTAGTGGACAGGATCAAGAGCAGCGGGGAGCACGTCACTCTCCTGGTCTGTGGAAAGAAGGCCTTCGACTACTTCCAAGCTCAGAAAATCCCCATCGTTTCCTCCATGGCTGACCCCCTGGCCGTTTGTTCTGATGACAGAGGAGGAACATCGTCGTCGGCAGAGTCAGAGCTTGACCCCCACACTGCAAGAGAACGAGTGAGTGGTGACAACCTGTCAGGGTTTGGGAGGAGAGGAGGTAGGACGGGGCAAATTTATTGTCTTCTTAGAAATGTGGCCCGAGGCTGGGCGGTGGTGGCGCACGCCTTTAATCCCAGCACTCGGGAGGCAGAGCCAGGCGGATCTCTGTGAGTTCAAGGCCAGCCTGGGCTACAGAGTGAGTTCCGGGAAAGGCGTAAGCTACACAGAGAAACCCTGTCTCGAAAAACAAAAACAAAACAAAACAAAACAACAACAAAAAAACCAACCAAACAAAAGAAATGTGGCCTCAGTGTGGAGCCCAGGCTGATCTAGAACTCGCCACCCTCTGTCTCAGCCTCCTGAGTGCTGGGATTGTGGCTCATGAGGTTATTTTCTTAGCATGCGGCTGGCAATCAGTAAATGAAGATTTTATCAGAATCACAATGGAGCCCATCAGAAGAACCAGCTTGGTTCTGCCGCACATCAGCGGATTTCCTGGCTCTGTGCTTTAGCTTGCCTACCTATAAAACAGGGATGATGTGTACAACCGTTTTCAGAATAAAAGTATTTGAACAGTGCCTGGCTCACAGTGAGTAAAAACACAGAGATGGTTAGGGCAGTATTTTTTCTAGTCAACTTTTTCTTCATAGATGAACTTGAGATTCAAAAATGAATTGATGGCCAAGTTCATAAAAGGAAATTTACCGGAGTCAGGCTTCTGATGAAAAGTCTCACTACACTTTCCCTTTCCATTGTATTAATTCTACTGATAGATTAGTAATGTCAATTATGGTGCTATAGTGGTCTTATAGAAAACGGATTACATACATACATATATTCAGTCATATATATATATATGTAGACGAGAACTTTGTTTGCGTTAAATGGGAAGCCAAGCATAGATGTCAAACCATGTCTTCTAGGAGTGCACGGCTCTCCTCCCTGACTTAAGCATGCAGTCTAGAGCAGGCCAGGTGCTCCTGTGGCTCACACTCTGCCTGTGTAAACCCTCGGTTTTCTTTCCACAGACTCACAGCACAGCCTCGCATTCTTCTTCCAACTCTGAAGACACTGAGATGTGATGAGAACAAACAGTGGTTTTGGCTACTGGATTCCTCTTACATGTCCAGGAACTGCCTTTCCAAGGAAGGAGCTCTCTGCCGGCCCCATTAGACCTCTAGAATCACTCATTCCACGTGATGGTCTGCCGTTGTAAGGGCTGCTCAATTTAGCTGGAGGGAGTGGCCAGGTTCTTTCTATGTGATATCTGCTGAAGTGCAACTTTCCATTTTTGCTGATGAAACCTCTTCTGTATGCATCTTGAGCACCAGAGATGATTCATTTGTGTATGTGTGAGTGTGGCTAATAAAAGTTTCAAGCAGACATCCTGTTGGAGGTGTGCTTCTGCAGCAACGCTGCAGCTGAGAGCATTATTCAAGTGCTTTTGAGTTGGCTGCAACTTTCCTGCTGGCTAAGAGGATCTGGATTTGAATAGTGCCTTTGTTCTGTATGAACATTTCATGCTTTTTCATTTGCATTTTTCATTTCATTTCATTTCTAGAAGCCCAACATGGCAAAGTACATACTATGACCTTAGTAATAAAAGGAGACTTCCAGGCAATGTATTTCAGAATTTTCTTATATTGCATTTGAGTATTAAAAAAAATCACCTTCCTTTCATGGTCGGGGAGCGTGTGTTCTAGGACAGGGGAGGGCTGTGGCAGCTAACAGCTACTCACTGTCTCATCCCACAACACAAGAGGCAGAGGGAAAGACAGCTGGAAACTCCACCACTGGGTTAGTGTTAGGCATCCACTCTTCACTAAGTTAAAAGGAAATTTAAAAAAAGGCATACCTAAAATCTTTTGGTAAAATCTATTTCAGTTGCCTATTATTCCTTTCCCAAAAAGAACAAACAACCTTTTGGTTATTTTTATGGGGTAAAGTTGGGTGAGGAGGGATGCATTTGACGTTAGACCACAATAACATAGCACACCACGCCAGGCTTGATAAGTGAACTCAAGGCCACAGTGTTGCAAACTCTGATTTTACTAAATTTTTTGAGGGAAGCCACCTGAGGAGCACCAGGGTCTCCTCATGCCCTGACCCTCACCCTCCATGTCTGCACAGCCTCAGACCCACCCGTGCTCCCTGCTGAGTGCTGCGGGCGCCGCGGGAACGCCTCATGACTCCAGTACTGCCGCAGCAGGAGGAAGGCAAGTGCTGGACGCAGAATACACCGCCCAGCAGCTCATCTGCTCACAGAATTGAAGGCCCAGCTATGGCCCGCTGTGGCTCCTTCCTCACAGTCTGCAGTGGCTCTAAGGTCAGGGTGCCATATGCTTCTCTGGGGCCTGCTTGTGAGCCAGGTAGAGGAAGAGTATGCTGGAGAGGGCACTGACGAGGAAGATGACGTCAAACCAGCGGTGATAGAAGTTGAACTGAAGCTCTCCGAGGACTTCCGTGATTATGGTCCGGTATTCGGGGGGCATGCTCATTCGGATCAGCAGCACGGAAGAGACAAAGTACATACCCTGCAGAGGTGAGCCAGTTCATTCAGACGTTACTCTGAGTGTTTCCAGGGGCAGGCCAGAGCAAACTTTAATACTATTCTTAAAATTATTTCCTGGGGCTGGAGAGTACAGTGGTTAAGACTGGCTGCCTTTTCAGAGGACCTTGGCTTGGTTCCTAGCACCCCCATGGTGGCTCCCAACCATCTGTACCTCTAGTCCCAGGTTGCTGAACATCCTCCTCTGGCCTCTGTGGGCACCAGGCACACACATGTATACATACACACATGTAGGTAAAACACCCATACACATAAATGAATGAAAATTCCTACATTTGTGCACATGGGTGTGTGGGTGTGTCTCTTCCTTGTGTACATGTGATCAGAGGACAACCTGCCAGAGTTGCTTCTCCTACCTACCAGGTGGGTCTGGTACCAAACTTAGCATCGGGCCTGGAGGCGACCACGGTGAGCCACTGAGAGAGCCATCATACTGGCCCAACTGAAACAAATATTTCTGAGCTGGAGGGATGGCTCAGTGGTTATAGGTGCACGTACTGCCTTTGCAGATAACCCAAGTTTGGTTCCCAGCACACACTGGGTGGCTTACAACTGCCTGTGACTTCCACTCCAGGGGCAACTAGACTCATGTGTATACACACAAACACACGTGCCCCCCTCCCCCCAAACATCTCTAAGCTAGGTGTGGTGCTGCATGCCTGAAATCCCAGCACTTGGGAAGTAGAAACAGATCAGGAGTTCAAGGCCACCCTTCACTACATAGAAGACTTGAGGCCAGCATGGACTACGAGACCTTGTCTCAAACAACAAAACCCCTCCCCAGTAGAATCCCAGTTTTTGGCATTTTACAGTTGTAGACACAAAGGCAGATCATTGAACTCACCATTATCTGTGCTAAGAGCAGGACAATGACATTGGAGGACTTACTGCTGGATATGGCATAGAAGAACTGTGGGGACAGAAGGAGAGGAACTCGGTGGTACAGACAGACATTGTCATGAACAATACACCACATGATTGGCCTTTAATGGCATCTCTTTCATGGCACAAAAAGTATAGCAAGTTCAGACGTTAAGGCCTAGAGAGGGATTTAAAATACAAGAACAACCAGCCTCCCCACCCCCAGATGGTTGGTGGTTTTATGTGTGACACAACAAAGTAACCCTGCTGTTAAATTCCAGAAACTATAATGCCTTTGACATCACCACACAACACTAAACAGCAATTCTGGGCCACACCTGCAGCTGTCAGGGGCTCCTGAACTCTTTCTTCCCAGATTGTGCTAGATGTCGGGAATCCCTTCCTCCTAATTTCTCTTCTCAGTGTTTGTCTCTTCTACCAGAGAGGATCCACTTTTCACCACCACGTGGTCTTGCTGAGTGTTCTTATCTTCCTCACACGTGACTTACAATCATTCCAACCTTGAATGTCTGCCTGTCGTTTTGTTTTTTCTAAGTAGCTGCTGAATACCACGTGCCAAGTTTGGTTATAGACAGTATGACAGCTCAATGAACAGAATGGATCCCTTATCTCTATTACCTTTGGAATGATCTGTGGCTGGTAGACAATGTCTTACCTTACCCACAATTTACAGAGAAGTTTAACAGTCTTTTCATTTTTCTGGATGTCTTCTGAGTTGTTCACGACTATTGTGTAGGATCTAATTCAGAAGTCACGTAATTAAATAAGGCCTTTTAAATACTGTGATGCAACATACCTTGGTAAGCGTGATCAGCAGTCCTCTGATGGATGTGACAATGATTATTCCAACCAGAATGAAAGAAATATGTTGAGACCAGAACTTCACCTGGCATCAGAACAGGAAGAACAGGCCATTACATTTCCAGGCAGAGCTGTGAGCTAATGTGATTTCTGATGACTTCTATGACCAGGAGAAGGAATTCCATTTAGGTTCTTCCTGGTCAGTTTTGAAATAAATACCTACAGGTGGTAGATACCTATGGGAAGACTACATTGGATCCCTTAATTAGCAGACTTAAGTCTTAAGGGTCAAAGAAAGCAAGTACAGGGAAGTGAGGGGAAAAAAACAAACACTAATGGGAAAACCTACAGCTGATGAGATGGTCCCACTGTGAGAAAACCCACAGCTGATGAGATGGTCCTACTGTGAGAAAACCCATAGCTGATGAGATGGTCCCACTGTGAGGAAACCTATAACTGATGAGATGGTCCCACTGTGAGAAAACCTATAACTGATGAGATGGTCCCACTGTGAGGAAACCCATAGCTAATGAGATGGTCCTACTGTGAGGAAACCCATAGCTGATGAGATGGTCCCACTGTGAGAAGACCCATAGCTGATGAGATGGTCCTACTGTGAGAAAACCTATAACTGATGAGATGGTCCCACTGTGAGGAAACCCATAGCTGATGAGATGGTCCTACTGTGAGAAAACCTATAACTGATGATTAATGGTCCTACTGTGAGGAAACCCACAGCTGATGAGATGGTCCCACTGTGAGGAAA
>CABHPP010128846.1:18649-29160 GCA_902168425.1 Peromyscus attwateri | reverse complement strand
AGTAGCTCAGGCTAGTCTAGAGCTCACTATGTAGCTGAGGATAACCATGAATTTCTTTTTGATCTTCCACACCTGGATTACACAATGCTGGGACTTGAACCTAGGGCTTCAAGCATTCTAGGCAAACACTCTACCAAATAAGCTACATTTCTAACCCCCAGATATTTTATTACACACTTATAACTACACTGAGACAGGGAAGAAATCAAGACAAAAATCAGAAAGCATTTGGAACTGAAAGATATACATCAGAGAGCAAATGCAGTTAAAATAGCACTTAAGACATTTATAGCAAGAACACCTTTCTAGAAAAGTCTCCAATCAAAGACCTTAGTTTTCACTGTAAGAGCTGACTCCAAACACGCAGAAGGGAGCAATGAAGGGCTGCACACACAGCAGTGAAATAGGAAGCAGAGAAAGTTAATGAACCCCACTTGGCTCTCTGAAAAGTTCAATAAAGATCAACAAAACTCTATGGATCCAACAAGAAAAAAAGAGGAGAGCTACAGGCTCCAATGTCAAGAACGAGAGAGACTGAGCCTCACAGCCTGTAGCAGGGCTAGGACAAAGATAATGCCCGCGAGACGGCTCAGCTGTAAAACCCTTGGCTGTACAAGCCTGACCATCTGAGCTCCGACCCTAGGACCCACATAAGAAGCTGGGTACAGTGGTGCACAACTGCAATGCCAACACTCCTCCTGCAGGACGGGAGCGGAGACGAATGGCCCGATGGTGCACAGGATGCCTGGAGACACACGTCATCAGAAACAAGAGGCTCTGTCCCAGTGCGAGGGGACAGACTCACAAAAGCTGTTCTCCGCACTGGGTAAATGCATCAGTGAGAAACTCAGAGTCACCAATATTTGTCGATGTCGCATTAAGGAAAGATGCCAAAGCTCTTCCCCTTGAAGTAATTTAAGCTAGAGAGGGCCCGAGTTTGAATTCTCCACTTCACTGCTGAGTCTTCCATCTCTGCGTAGGTTATGATTTCCGATCTGCCTGCAATCTGTTGTATGAGTCTGAATTTGTGCCTGCCTGTCTGCTGTCTACTGTGTCCCTAACGAAGGGCTCTGCTCTGTATTTACTGAACAGCACAGAAAACATCACATGGGGAAGGAGTTAGGGACACTCTACGGAAACTTCAACTGAGGTGTATGAAGGATTGCACTTTACTCCAACGACCCCGATCGACACAAACACACCAGTGCTGTCTAGCAGTATCAGTACGCTGCTTCCAACATACATGGCCGATATTCATTTCAGAAGGTTGCTTTTCGCCTCTCTGTTGCTTTCAGCAAATGATGATCATGCCACATACAAACACACATGTACTGCTCTCCGATCAGGGGCATGGAAGAGCACATGACCTAAGATCACAGCCATGCATTAGCTTAGTCTGTAAAAGCTGGGAAACCCAAGGCAGGTAAGGGTAGCTGCCACATTGTTCTCTTAAAAGCTGGTCAGACCATCGGTAGGTTAGCAGTCTTAAGGACCTCAAGGTCTATCATTAAATGTCTGTGAGGTCCAGAGCAAGTCCAGTCTCTTAGAACGTAAGGGACATTTTCACAACATTATACCACCATAGTCCTTACTTCTTCACGTGCTGCTTCAGTACATGCATGTACACACACACACACACACACACACACACACACACACACACACACACAAAAGGGGGGGGGAGAAAGAGGGGGAGGGAGGGGGGGAGGGGGGGGGGGAGGAGAGCACAGAGGGGGAGTAGAAGCGTTTGGAGAAGCCAGACTCCTCACGTGCTGCTGGCAGGACGTAGCCTGGTGTTACTGCTAAGGGCAACTGTCTGGAAGGTCTGCAGAAGGTTGACACACCATTAACATATGACACAGCAACACTTTTAGGCACGTGTGAGAGAAATCAAAGCATGTTCACTGAAAAACTTACACGTGGCTGTTCACAACTGCATTAGTGATAAGGGTCTAGAGCGGACACATGCCCAGTGCTTGTCATCCAATCAGTGAGAAACTAACCGTGGTGCCACCCTTACAGACCAGCACCATTCAGTCAGTGAGAGGATGAGGGTGGTACCGAACGGACAGACCTTAGAAGCCTCCTGCTAAATCAAAGCCTTAAGTGGGTGATTCCGGCCACCAAACAGCAGCAGAGGGAAACCCAGACACAAGTGCTTGCCTGAGCCTGGAGCATGGGAACTGGAGGACAAATGCTGTGTAACCAACCGCTAGTGAGGTCGGGATTTCTTTGGGTTTAATAAAAATGCTCAGTACTCGACTGAGGGAAGGGTTTGATAAAAATGTTCAAACCTGACTATGGCAATAGTTGCACAACTGTGAAAACACCAAAAACTACTGGGTTACACTTGCTTCTCAGGCCTGACAACCCGTGTTCAATCCCCAGACCCACACCAGGTGGGAGGGGAGAGCAGCCTCCAAAGCTGCCCTCTGGCCTCCACAGGGGCACCTGGGCATACGATCCCTTAGTAATGAAGCTGAAAAGTGAAGCATGCGTCTGTCTGGCAAATCAGTCAGGTGCCCCACACTGAAGTGTTTGCCCAAGAGAAAAGAGAGCATAGGTCTACACACAGACTTGTGCGTGTGTGTTCATGGCACCACATGCAACTTCCCCAAACTGGAAACAACCAAATGTCCACGACTGGTGAATGATTTGCAAACTGTGGCCCAGCCACACCAGAGTCCTACTCAGCAGTAAGAAGGAACACAGTAACACGGACACACTTCCACAATCACGCTGAAGACGGGAAACAAGGCAAACAAAAGCAAGGCAGAGAAGGTATGCACACTGTCTGATGACAGTCACATACACATCCTGAAAACGTAAACTAATACACGGGGACAGAGAAAAAGATGGGCGAGCGCCGCCTCAGGACTGGAGATGTGAGGGAGGCAGTCTAAGGGGTGCACGGAAATTTGGCCACGATGGGTTTTCTCTCTCTGAACTGAGTAACAACAGCAGTGGCACAACTGTGCATTTAAACACATGCAGCTTAGTACATGTCAGTTACACCTGAAGGCAGCTGCTGAACAGGAGACACGCCCCCTAGAGGCTGCAGCTCAGCACAGACGGGAACACAGCACCTCCGCTCCTTCTCACGGGAGGAATCACGGTTTTTACGACGTCACGTGACTGCTACTGCCATCAGCACTGCTGATCCAAAGCCCCCACTCATTGACACTGATCAAAATTAGCCAACGAGCTGACAAAGCTGTTCTTCGTGCTAACAGCTCCGGCGGGAAACTCACCAACTGGAACATCAAATCAGCCCTTTTCCTACAACCACAGGACACTCATGGACACCACAGCCGAGTCAGAGGCAGAGCAATAAATCCACGATGGAGAAATCCAATCACTGGGGACAAGCAGAGTGGCGAGGGCAGAAAACAAGTATGACCCACAGAAGCACAGTTTAGAACTATTTTGGACGTAAGTTTGAGGATGCACATTATCAAAAATGGCGAGTGGTTCTATTTTGAGTTGAAAGTTGGAGCTGAGGTAAAATAGTCGGGTGCTCACAGGCGTTATGGAAAAGTGTAAAACAAGAAACTCACCCCCCCCCCCCTTCTAAGTCCCCCAAAGGAGAGGGAAAAGAAGAGATGCTCTCTGCTGACTCCAGATGTGCAACCAAGCTCAAGGTCATCATCAGTCAAGCCCATCCATCTAATGTCCGCCACTCCCGGAAAAAGCCACCAAACTCTGACCATTATAAACATGGCTGCTGAGACGGTTCAGGGGGAAAGTGTCTGCCATTTGCAAGTCTGAGGAGTGTGAGCTCCAGAGCCCCTTCCCCACCGAAGCTGGACATGACAGCCTGAACCTGTAAGCCTTGCATTCCTCTGTCAAGACAGCAGGTGGATCCGGAACTGCCTGAGGCTCGTGGGCCAGCTAGCCGGAGGACTCAGCTGGTAACGAGAGACTCTGCCCCAGCAAAGCGGAAGGAGAGAACAAACTCCCCAGAGCTGTCCTCTGGCTGTACATGTGAACCCGCACTCACACATAAACTTGTTATTACTAATAAACACTAACAAATAACAATAATAGAAATAATACATAGCAAATATTAATACTACAACAACAACAATAATAACAAACAAAAAAATCCTGTAGCATACGTACCATGAAAATTTTCCAGACACAGTAAATAGAGAAAAAGTAACCCAGGAAATTGAAATACTTCCCCTTGAAAGTTTTGGAGTATTCAATTCTTTCCTAAAGAAAACCAAACACAAAACATGGTTTTTAGCAAAAGGCCAACATTTTCTACAGAAGCATTCCCATGCCTACGACTCACTGCTGAGGCCGAGTCAGAACGACACACGTGGGTAACACTAAGCGATACTACCGGGGTGCAACCTGCGCTGAGCGCCGACTTAGCCAGAGACAAGACAGTCTATTCCCGTGAGCGCCCTAATCTCCACAACCCTCATGAGGTGTGTTCTAGAACCTTCATCTTACAGATGAGAAACTGAGTCTTAGAGGTTAAACAACTTGTTCAGGATCAGGTGGTGACTGGGTCAGTCCTGTCTCCAAAGCACATGCTGGCAACCCTCTACCTTTATAGCCACCCTGGAAGTTGCCCTCAGAAAAAATGAGGGTCATTTGCAGCCTTAGGTTTGTGTATTTCAGTCATACTGCATTTTAGGTGTGCCTTGGGAAGTCAGGTAAGTAAGGTAGGGACCCATCACTCCTGTGATGGTGTTAATCTGTGAGGCAGTAAGAAGAACAGGGGTGACCATTGTTTTCCCTGGCCAGAGGTAGGAAGTGGATGCACCAGCCTCCCGGGTATTGGAGTCTCCTTCTATCCCTCCAGTTCTCTTGGAGAGAGGGTTCCGGGAATGATTTTACAGTCACAGGAGAGATTCCCTAAACATAAGCCACTCAGCTTACACAGGAGCACTGCCTGGTCAGAGGATTCTGACAAGCCAGGAGGTCTTATTCTCTCTTCAACCGTGGTAAAACCATAGCTGTCTCCTTGCTCTGTACCTTAGTAGCATACAGATCAGCTGTTTCCAGAAAAAGCTGCCTGCTTAGTTCTTCCAAAGCATCTACTTCCTGTTGAATAACAGTCAGATCTGGCAGCAAGTGGGCATCAAGGTTTAAATCACAGAGAAATTTCAGAAAACAGCGGGAAGAAAGACTTGCTTAGCCATTCTATAGGGCAGATGCTGGAACTGCCTGTCTCTTGAATTTCCCACCTCAGCCAGTAGGGCTTCCGGGTCTGACAGGGGTGAAGGGGCACCCCACAGACAACTGGTTTCTCAGACAGATGCTTTCCTGTGCTTGGTTTTTACTTTCTATCTGTCAAATTCAATCTCTGGGGCCTCAAATGGCGTATAGCACCAAGACCCACAATACCGCTGCTCCATGCCAGCGGAGTAATCTGTGCTGGGAATGCAGAGCACAGTGGTCACCGAGTCTCCAGGTTTTAGTCACCGCCTCCTTCAGTTCTTCATTTACTCTCCCACATCCCCACAAGACAGCTGCACCCATTTCTCAGATGAGGAAAGAGGCTCAGAGAGTTAAATAACTTGCTCCAAGTCATACACCTAGGCGTGGATGCATAGTACCATCTGCCTACCCGTGGGCCTGCCCTTTCTTTCTCTTCATACCTCAGTGAGGGGTGCCGCTCTTCTCCCCATTAAAGACACAGGAGCTCCGAGAGCTGCCATCACCTGACACACTTGATGGATTTCTTAGCCTACACTTTTTTTATGAGTTTTAGAGTAATAAAGATATGAAGACAGTCCCAGTAATTCCAATCTTCCTTCCTTTGTGAAATCAACAAGTGCACTTCACTTCTTCCCCTCCACAGTGGCTATCAGCAAGGCTTATGGCACTCAGCGTCAGGGTGGAAGAGTCATAGGTCTGTCTCCCTTGAGTAGGGAGTGAGCGCCTTGAGGTTCGACTCATTGGTCTATCACCTAGCGCTGCCTGGAAATAGGAGACACAAAACAAATGCTTCAGGATTACTTGCTTTCCTTTTTTAAAAAAAGATTGCTTTTACTTTTAGTAATGTGTTTTGTGTGTGTGTGTGTGTGGGGGGGTATGCATATGAGCACAGGTGTCCTCAGAAGGCAGGTGTCGGCTCTCCCCAGAAACAGAGGTACAGGTGGCTATGGGCCACTGATCTGGGTGCAGTGCACTCTCAGCCATGGGAGCCATCTCTCCAGACCCAATGACTCGTTTTCCTTTTCCTGCCACAGTGCCCTGGCTTTCTCTGTCTTATCTGCAGCCATCAGAATGGTGGGGCACGGCCTATCACAGTAGTCTGTGTCCTTCTCCAATCAACTTATCCGGGTGAGAGGGAAGCAGGAATATGTCATCTCCTGTCAGCCCCCAGTGTGAACTAACAGCCCATGGGGGTCACACACAAATGTGGTTATTCTCATATGGGAATTAGTGAACCTCCAAACCAGCAGGGCCAGGATCAATCTATTAACCCAGTCACCCTGGCGTTGAAGGAGGACGTGGTGCTACTTGAGATCTGTGTGGGCACTAACTGGGTTAGAAATGGGCCCCTGCTGCCACTCGTGAACCACCCACTGTTGTGGGAGCCGCCACGCTCTGTGGGCTTGCAGCACTGAGAGAAAGAACAGCAGAGTGGAACGGGTTATGAAGCTCAGGCCACAGTTGTGCTCCTACGTTTGCCACAAACCACGGTGTGACTTCACCTTCTGGGCCTATTTTCTCATCTGTTAAGTGGAAAGAATGACCTTACAGGTTCCCTCCAGCTCAGAGACAATGCCTTTGTGGTTAGCGACAAGTGCGGGAAGATGTCCTTCCTGTGCTACACTGTACCTCCTGTGCCCAGTGTGGGCCAGTCTGGACTCTGATGCAGTCAAGGCACCCTAGAGGGGACTAACCCAGCACTACTTTTTTCCTGCCCCTGGTCCAGAGTACGGGATAAAGGATACTTTCACTTCCTGCGGCTGACGCAGTCACGCTCTTCAGCACGCCCCAGAGTCCCGATGGCTTGTTCGGCACCTCCCCCCTCTGGAACATGGTTCTCCGCGCCACGGCCATCCTGAGATAAAGAAAACAGAAGCCTGAGCGAAGAAGTGGGCCTCAGCCTCATCCCTCCACCTTCCCGAGTCACAGCAGTGTCAACACTGGTTCAGGAGTTATGAGGGAGCAGACACTCCCAGAGGTGATGTGGCCTGGTCCCGGGGCACAGAGTGTGGAGTAGGCAATACATCTCAGGACTGGCTCTGCCACTTGAAAGCTGAGAGTCCTCAGTTTACTTCCTCACTCGGGATGGTTGTGAAGATGAATCAGTAACAGTCAACCTCATCCCCGCCGTATGTTAAATCATCTAAAAACAAAGCAAGTAGCTAGTAAATCTAGCTAGAGAAGCAGGCACAGAGGAGGACACAAGGCCAAGCGGACGGCAGGAAGAAGAAAGAAGAGCACATCCACAGGACTCCTGACTCCCCGAGTCCACCTCCTTCCACAGCTGTCCCTTGAGCCACCGCGGGATTAAGCGACAAAATTACCCCCCCCCTCCCCCGGTCTGTGGGGACTCAGTGGCCCACTGCGGGACAGTGACAGAATGACACCCTCCTTCCACCCCCGTCTGTGGGGACTCAGTGGCCCACTGCGGGACAGTGACCGAATGACACCCTCCTTCCACCCCCGTCTGTGGGGACTCAGTGGCCCAGTGGCAGCTGCTGGCAAGTTCCATCTACTCAGAGGTATTAAGAACAAGGCCCCTGTGAACTTAGAAAACATACAAATGATTATTTGAAGAGTACAATGGGCCGAAAATCAACCAGGGCGAATCTAGTGCAGACAGGCTACAGAGAAATTCAAGGTGGACATTTCTGGGTGACAAGAGATAAAAATGGCTAAGAGGAAGCAGCAGCATTGGCTTCATGTCTGGGACTCCTACAAAAAGCACCAGGGGACCAAGGACTAGGTAGCATTTCGGTGGGCTGAATTTTTAAAGCACCAGTTAGAAGGTCATTCACAATAATGGCTGCGGAAAGTTTCTTCCTCAGTGAACTCTGGCTGGATACTGGAAGAATGAAGCAGTCCCAAGCTTGAGTTTCTGCCTTTCCTGACATGTTCCCTGTAACTCGGAATGTTGGGAAGACATGAAAAGGCTCAGGTCCACAATTCGGTCAGTTACTAATGGGAACGTGGGACAAGCATATGAGGCGTGCTGTGGGATGGTCTGTATGTCCAATGTGTTGCTCTGATTGGTTAATAAATAAAACACTGATTGGCCAGTAGCCAGGCAGGAAGTATAGGCAGGACAAGCAAAGAAGAGAATTCTAGAAAGTGGAAGGCTGAGGCAGAGAGACACTGCCAGCTGCCGCCATGACAAGCGAGATGTAAGGCACAGGTAAGCTACAAGCCACGTGGCAACTTACAGACTAATAGAAGTGGATTAATTTAAGATAGAAGAACTAGATAACAAGAAGCCTGCTGCGGCCATTCGGTTTGTAAACAATGTAAGCCTCTGTGTGTTTACTCGGTTGGGGACTGGCGGGTGAGAGAGATTTGTCTGACTGTGGGCCTGGCAGGAGCTGGAGAAAAACTCTAGCTACAGAGGCGCTCTGCTATGCAGTCCACAGTTTCCTTGGGCTCAACACCTGGGATTATGGCAGGGCAGTTGAAAGGGAGCACAGAAGCCATTTCTACTGTCCCTGTCAACATCTAAAGGCTGCGGTGTGGCACTGGCTGCCTGCCCATGTGAAGGTGAGAGACCCGTGCTGTGCACTCTCAGCAGACGGACAAACGGAATAACCAGAAGCAAAAGCTGGCTGTCCATAGCCAAGTGCCCTGGTTTTAGACAATCCACTTTCACTTTTGATTTTAATCACCTAATTCTAACCCAGTTTTGCTCTTGGCAAATAAGTTGCAGACAAAAATAAACATGTATTTAAGAAGAAAAGATGAACAGTATCAAACTTTCTGAGATGCACTTTTACAATGTATTCAAACAAGCACACAAGCACTGTAGCCATTTCTACCTTCGGCTTTCCTACTGCCTCTTCTTCCTAAGGCCATCTTGGAATAAGAAGAAAGCTATTTGCTATTGGTTGGCTGCCGTTTAAAAATTCTTAATACAAACCACAAGCAGGTGGCTGAGGTCTGGCAGACGCATGAATGAGAAGAGTCTGAAAAATGTCTACTCTGCTCTTAAAGAACATGAAACACTTCACGAAATTTCGTGTTATCCTTGTGCAGGGGCCACGCTAATCTGTCCCATTCCCATCTTAGCACACATGTTGCTGATGCAAACCTCTACCCTACTTTAAACATGGTGCCCTAGTGTTTGATGGTTCCCATTTCTAGTTCAGCCACTACTTTATCTAAAAAACTTCATTATTTGTGTGTGTGTGTGTGTGTGTGTGTGTGTCCTCGAAGCAAGTGCATATGAGGGTGGAACTCCCATCACCAGGTTTACTTGCTGAACCATCTCAGCGGCCCATTAGAACTCTGAATTTTAGAGATAATGTAACTCATATATGGCTTTAAGAATAGAGAGTTCATGTACTCTACCCAGATTCCCACTCTCCTGCAATAGGACATTGACATTCAAACACTTCTGAATACAACATCTGCATCACTAAAAGGACTTCACTTGGCCCTTGGAGAGCCCACAACTCACCCACCATCCTCCCCTCTACCTCTGGTAGTGACTGATTTGTCCTCCAGTTCTTCGGTTCTGTCATTTTCAGAATGTGCATATGATTAGGATCAAACAGTGTTTATCCCTGTATGGTGAATGGCCTGCTTTCCATTAAGCAAAAGGTTCTGTAGGTTTGCTCAGATTGTTGTGCATTTGTAGTTTTTCACTTTTATTTCTAAATAGCATTCCACAGTATGGCTGTACCAGTGTTCTTAACCATTCATCCATGAAAAGTTATCTCTAGTTTGGGGCTCCTATGAATAAAACCGCTAAAAACACTGCTGTATTCATTTTTGTGTGAACACGATGTTTTAGTTCTTCACACAAACACCTGGTACAATTTCTGGACTTGGATACTGGAATATTTAGTTTTTATAAGAGAGCTATACTGTATCCTAGTTACTCTACCACACTACGTTTGCACTAGTACCTTACGTATGTCCTGTTTGCTACATCCTTGCCAACTAGCATGTTGTGTTATCACCATCAAAAACACGTGTATGTGTCTGTGCATGTGTGTCTGTGCATGTGAGTGGATCTGTGTGTATGTGTGTGTCTATGCATGTAAATAGATCTGTGTGTATGTGTGTGTCTGTGCATGTGGGTGGATCTGTATGTGTGTGTCTGTGCATGTGAGTGGATCTGTGTGTATGTGTGTGTCTGTGCATGTGAGTGGATCTGTGTGTCTGTGCATGTGAGTGGATCTGTGTGTACGTGTATGTCTGTGCATGTGATTGGATCTGTATGTGTGTGTCTGTGCATGTGAGTGGATCTGTGTGTATGTATGTGTCTGTGCATGTGATTGGATCTGTATGTGTGTGTCTGTGCATGTGAGTGGATCTGTGTGTATGTGTGTGTCTGTGCATGT
>CABHPP010128846.1:0-18549 GCA_902168425.1 Peromyscus attwateri | reverse complement strand
GTCTGTGCATATGAGTGGATCTGTGTGTGTGTGTCTGTGCATGTGAGTGGATCTGTGTGTATGTGTGTGTCTGTGCATGTGATTGGATCTGTATGTGTGTGTCTGTGCATGTGAGTGGATCTGTGTGTACGTGTGTGTCTATGCATGTAAGTGGATCTGTGTGTATGTGTGTGTCTGTGCATGTGAGTGGATCTGTGTGTGTGTGTGTCTGTGCATGTGAGTGGATTTGTGTGTCTGTGCATGTGAGTGGATTTGTGTGTCTGTGCATGTGAGTGGATCTGTATGTGTGTGTCTGTGCATGTGAGTGGATCTGTGGTCCAGAAGGTGTCAGATCCCCTGGAGCTGGAGGTGTATGTTAAAAGCTGTCTGAGGAGGTGATGGGAACTGAGCACGGGTTCTATGTAATCACAGAATCTCCAGCCCACTGTCACCAAGTTTTCATTTGAGTCATCCTAACTGCAGTAACCTTACTGTGGCTTTACCTGATGTCCACAGCGGCTACTGCCACGTCACTGCTACCCTGGTGAGTGTCTTCCCATGAGCCCCGGGCCATCCAGATGTTTGCCCACATTCTGACTGTGCTGCTGTTTTTAATGTGAATCTGGAAGTCTCTCCTTTCGTAAAGTCTTTTCTCAAACACTTTCTCCCTGCCTGAAGCTTGTCTTTCCTCCCTCTTTACACATCCTGTTTTTGTTGAATGGACTGTATTTTAGGGGATAAATATTAGAATTTTTGCCTTGCTCTAGATCTCAGGGATTTTTTTCTCCAAACATTTTGTAGTTTTATACTTTACATCTAAGTTCAAGGTCTGTTTTGAACTCACTTTTTTTGCATATTGTGAAACTCAGATTTGGATTTTTTCAGAGGAGGGAAAGGTCTATGGATTTGTTTCAGAATCATTTGGTAAAATACCTGTCTCCACTGAACTTTTTTTGAATCTGCATTTTTGTAGTAACTCCCTATTTCTTTCACTAGTTAATATCATGCTTTCCTTCCTTCCTTTGAATGCATCTATGCTAACTGTGTTCAAGTCTTGGCTTAATTTTCATCTTCTGGACCCATTTGGAGTTAGAGTCCATTGTCTATTTTGTCTGCTGAAGTGCTCAGTCTCATTTCTTCACAGCTGAGTGCAGAGTTTTGGATGGAGACTTGCTCTGGCAGATATGGGTGACTGTGGGATCTTTTCCCCAGCACTGTAGAGGGTACTGGCAGATAGCTAGCTCACCTAGGTATTGGGGACTAAGGGGGTCCAGCCCCTCGATAGTTCCCTCCCAGGGTCCAGGAAGAATCTACAACCAGCTGATAATTAATCTTTGAGGATAGGAAATTAATCTGCATACACGACACTCCTCAGTCCATACACCTTATTCTTCTGAGTCAGTTCTCTCCACACAGCTTCTACTCTGCTCTCACGCCTGGCTCCTTTCTTGCCTGATTTCTCTCTATGTTTATCTGCTGTCTCCTCTAAGTTCTACCGTAATTCTCTCATCTTAGTTCTGCTCCATCTAGGTTCTGCTCCATCTACTTCCTTCCCATCTCAGCTCCTCTCCCATCTCCTTCTCTCTCATCTTGTTCTTTCCTGTCTGGCTCTTCCTCATCTTCCGTCTTGTTCCTCTAGTCCTCTCTTTTAGCCCTTCAATCTAGTTTCCCATCTAGTCCGTTCCTCTCCAGTTCTTACCCATCTAGTTCTTCTGTTCTCTTTTTTCCTCTCTTTCTCCTCCTCTCAGTCTTATTCTCTCAGTTCTCTCTAAGTTTCTCAGGAATCCAGTTATAAACCCAAGCAATAGCAATCCTCCTCCTCCAGCCAGGTCACCAGGCTTGACTTCCTGCAGGGTCATGAAGGTAGGAAAGAGTTTTCCTTAGGCAGTGACTGAAACATTCCATTGTAGAAGGAAGGGTCTCAGAGTTTCTATAATTCAGCAGACACAAGACTCAAAGAAGTCCCTCCTACAGTTCACAGAAATGCTGAGCGACTGCTGGAGGCAGGAGTGTGTGTGTGTCTGTGTGTGTGTGTGTGTGTGTGTGTGTGTGTGTGTGTATGTGTGTATGCGTGTGTGCACGTGTGCACATGCAGGCAGATGGATGCTCTTTGGCAGAGAAGTGCCTTGAGGCTGCAGGGTTGGGGTCCACTGTTAGAACTTCATGAGGTGTCACCCACACTGGGCGGGCTTCTCAGTGACGTAACTGCCTGAGTCACTCCTGCTCCTGTGAGTGATCTCAGTGAACGCCAGGCTCCCCAGGCTGGCCGTGAGTGGACTCCTCTGCTTTGTCACTGCCTTCTCTATCGGGGTACACGGGAAAACATACCGCCTTCTCTATTGGGTACATGGGAAAACATACCGCCTTCTCTATTGGGTACATGGGAAAACATACCGCCTTCTCTATGGGGTACATGGGAAAACATACCGCCTTCTCTATGGGGTACACGGGAAAACATACCGCCTTCTCTATGGGGTACACGGGAAAACATACCGCCTTCTCTATCGGGGTACAGGGGAAACATTGTAAAAGTAACAAAACCAACAACGGCTAGAAGACTTAGAGGAGTTGGAAAAAAATAAGCAAAAAAAATCCAAGCCAAGCAAGGGAAGGTTTGCAAAACTGTAGGACAACAGCTTTAAAGTGCCCGTCCTTGTCCTCTGCACAGTGACACTAAATAAAGGACTGAAAAACAAATGAAAACAATAAAAAAATCCTCCAGATATCAAACATTACTCTAACAATTGATCCAAAGGGAAATGTTGAAATTCAGAAAGCAGAACGTGAGAATTTTCCTCATCTAAGGTGAGATCGTGTCTTCGGTGGTGCACGACCCTAAAATGAATGAGTAAAAAGACACCCTCTGCAGCCCTTCACGGTGACCACGGTGCCTGCCTCACCTTTTCTTTTTGCTTATGATCATGTCCATGGTCTGCAGCAGCCGCCGCTCCAGTGCCAGGATATCTGTGTCAGTCACATTCCTGCAACAAGCAAGACCTTAGCGATGCTCTGGGGTCCCACCCGTGGGCATCATGCAAACAAACCATCTGGCGAAACATAAACCCCAATCGTTACTCAACAGCTCAAGGGCCTGTTTTCCAGAAAATATTAAAATGACTCCACTAGGCTAAAATGCTTGTACTGTTGCTTCTTATAGCTAATTTTCCTGTTGTCCTAAGCAGTAGTGGGTACCCCAAGCCCTCACAGTCTTTCTTAGCTTTGACCCAGACACATTTAAAATATGTTTAATGGCTAGAGAGATAGCCTGGGGTTAAGGGCACTGGCCAGGCAGTGGTGGCGCATGCTTTAATCCCAGCACTTGAAAGGCAGAGGCAGGCGGATCTCTGTAAGTTCAAGGCCATCTTTGTCTACAGAGTGAGTTCCAGAACAGTCAAGGCTACACAGAGAAACCCTACCTTGAAAAACAACACCAACACCAAAACAAGACCTGGAAAATAAACAAACAAACAAACCAACAAACCCAGAGGAGATTTAAAAAAAAAAAAAAAGAGTACTGGCCACTACTACAGAGGACCTGGGTTCCTATCACCTACATGGTGGCTCAAATGTCTGTAACTCCAGTTCCGGAGCAGCATTCTAGACTCTTTGTGGGTACCAGGTGTACATACAATGCACACACATACACACTGGCACTCATATACAAAAATTTTTTTTAAAATATGTTTAAATTGGCAATGTCTTCTACTATTCGACATTAAAGAGGAACCAATTTACTGAAGTTGGGAGAAGTTCACACTGTTGTCCACTGGAAATGTGCATTTAAATAGCATCAGCAAAGGGGCACTTAATAAAGGAGCCAGATGTGATGGCACATGCCTGAATCCCAGTGTCCAAGGGGTTGAAGTTGGATAATCTAATTTAAGGCCAATTTGGGCTATTTGCTAAGTTGCTTTTTCAAAAGAAATAAGAAAAGAAAGTGACTGGTTAGAACGGCTTCTGATAAACACCCACGGACACAGAGGAAGAGGAGAATAAAAAAGCAGTCCTAGATCTAATATGTGAATATTAAAGATGCGGCATGACACACATATTCCAGTAACAGTGAAAAAAGAAAGGAACGAAGTATGCATTACCTAAGGAAGTAGGACATGTATGTGTACGGGCAGTTGACAGCACCAAATCCGGAGAGCAGAGCCATGAGCGTCACCCCGATCACGCCCACCCGGCTGATGAGCTGTTCTATGGACAAGATCCCTAAAAACATTAAAACACATCAAGGCAGGCAATCCACACAGAGTGGCTTCCAGCTGCACCATGAAAGCCAACATTACTTAAAATATCGACCAGTACCTGCAGCTTATACAAGCCCAGTACAACGTGTGCTTTAGATTCATTTATTAATTATGTGCATTTTGCTCTTGTGTAGGCCTGGTGCCTGCAGAGGTCAGAAGAGCATTGAATCCCCTGGAACTGGAGTTAAAGATGGTTATGAATCACCACATGGCTGCTGGGGACCAATCCAGGCTCTCTGCAGGAGCAGCGAGTGCTTCTAACCTCTGAGACGGCTCTCCAGCTGATGAGCATGTTTTTAATGATTAAAGACAGGCTGCTGAATTTTGCCTTTGCTTATTATTTGAAATGCTGCAACAGATATTGCTATTTATTTTTAAATATAATTGGTTACACTACATACGCTTCCATCACTTTGCTGATTTCCTTATCTGTTTGCATGCACTCATACCACAGCACACATGTGGTTAGGGACATGTGGGTCCCAGAGACGGAACTCAGGTCATCAGGCTTGGCAGCAGATGCCTTTGCCCGCTCAGCCGTCTCACCAAATAGCCATGTGCTTTTAGAAACTACATGTTTCCTTTGACCAAATGAAGGAAAAAGTTTCTTCCCCAAATCTAAGCTCCCGGGTGATGTGCACACATGGAAAGATGTGGGGAGGTGTGCAGACTGTAGACACTGGTTCACTCAGCATTCATTCCAATCCTTTTCTAGCTTTTCCTCCTGTACTATGGGATCTGGAAAGCACAAAGCTCTTGCATTCCCAGACTTTCTTGAAACTAAGGCTCAAATGTTTGCAAGTTTCACCAAATTGGCATGCCCATGTGAGACATGAACAGTGTAGGGGTGATGAGCAGCTGGCTGGGCAGAGCACTTGCTGTCAGGCCTAACGACCTGAGTTTGATCCCTGGGAGCCACAAGGTAGAGGGAGAGAACTGACGCTTGAAAGATGTCCTCTGACCTCCACGTGAGTACCATGGCATGTGCAAAGTGCCACATAAGTGTCAAGACAAATAAAAAAGGTAGGGTCTGCTCTTGCGGAGAACAGTGACACTCAGACACCCCCTCTTCCTTTTCTGTATCTCCTGGCTGTCATGAAGGGCGCTTCCTTTGCCACGTGCTCTCACCATAAGGCACTTTCTCTCAACAGACCCAAAAGCAACAGGCCAACTGACCATTGATTGACCTCTAATACTGTGAGCCATAATAAAGCTTTCTGCTTCTTAAGCTGCTTAACTCTTGCTACAGGAACAGAAAGTTGACTGGCATTCATGTCTGCTCTACAATTCCTATGTAGCCGAACTAGCATTTGATGCCCTTAGAAAGAAGGAAAAATTTTATTTTGAAGTCAAATATTTTTGAGAGAAATAACTTGCTCTATTTCCCACAATCAAAGTTTAAAAGGTTATTTTTTTAAATTAGAAAATCAAACCCTTCTTCTCATTCCCACTCTACTCACCATGCTTTGGGCTGAGTATGGGAAATGGATCTCCCAGCTTCCAGAAGAAGTACATAAACGTCAGCCATAAGAGACAGGAAAAGAGCAGGCGCTGTTTGTGTACTGAGATGGGAAATGAGACTATTAGGGAAGGCAGTTACTAAACAGCTTATTACAAATATGAGTTATGAAATTAACATGCACATGATGGAACTATACAATTCTTTGCAAAAGCATTCTTACCACCATTAGAAAATCTTTTTTTGTGTGTAATTAGGACATTTTATATTTTAGTTAAGAAATTCTTCTCTTACTCAGTTTTTATAAATATTGTTTTCACTTATTCTTTGAAAATTTCATATTTTAATCATATTATTTTTCCTCCCCCAACTCACCCCCAGATCCTCCTCAATCATTAGAGAAATGTTGCTAAAATTACAACGTGGACTGAGTTCAAGGAGACGTTATAGAAGAGGCAAGTCTGGCAGGAGACACAATTGACTTTCCAGACAGAACTCATTTTATGACTGCTTTAAGATGCTGTGCTGTCCCCAGATACCAGTGTACAAGAAATCCAGGAATGAAGCGTCTGTAATCCCTCACAACAGCATGCATCCCAATCTATGTGCTGACAGAGAAGGCAAATACTCACACAGTTGGATGTTACTCACGATAAAATACCCAATGTAGAAAGGCACCATGAAAACCAGGATGAGCAGAATCACACACAGGTTCATTTTCCAGTGGAAATAACGGGAGCTGAAATCAACAGCAGAGTCACCTGCAGGGAAGGCCGCCCGCTCCCCTCATTCTGTTAGTACTCCGAAGAGCCCCTGCTCTTGGAGCCCACACTGAATACGCCCCATCTACTCAGCCAACTAGGCTGTTACACAGCTGGGCACCTGCACTCCCAGCACTGGGGAAGCAGACGCAAGAGAATCTTTGTGAGTCTGAGGCTAGCCAGGTCTCAATAGGACACTACTGAAAATGAATAGCCTTCCCAAGAACAGGAGAAAATTATTTCAAACCGCCTATCAAATAAGGAACTTCTTTCTGAGACGTATAAAGAGTTCTCTCTTATAACTCAGTAGTAAAAGTAGCGCAGTTAAGAAGTATACAACTGGCAGAAAATACAGTTCCATGGCAGAGTAGTCACCTAGCATGCATGAGGCCCTAGGTTCAGTCCCCAGTGCCACAAGGGAAAGAGAAGAGCAAAGTATAAAAGTAGACAAAAGGTCCCCACAGATTTCATAGGATTTCACTTAACAATGTCCTGAATGATATCCTTCCCAAAGAGACTTCCAAGGGTTTCGGAGGGCCGTCCCTACCGTTTTCCCTTATAAATGGCAGGCATCAGGAACAAAGAACCTGTACGTGACAGTGAGCCTACAGGGAAGGTCATTTAGTGTAGCTATGTTTGTTTGCTCTCTGAATCAACCCAGCTAGAATATCTAGAGAGGCAAAGGAGCTGCATATCCTGTAGGCGATCTACATGGTACTTTAGCTGGCTTCTGGAACATGCTAGGAGGCAGCAGATTTGAAATCCAAGTGTTATTTGTATTGCCAATCAAAAGTCAACCACAGGGCCAGAGAGATGCGCAGTGATTAAGAGTGCTTACTGCTCTTGCAGAGGACCCGGGTTCAGTTCCCAGAACCCACATGGTAGCTCGCAAACCACCTGTAACTCCAGTGCCTGAGGATCTGATGCCCTTCTCTAGCTAACCTGGGTACCAGGAATACACATGGTACACTTAACGTGCATGTAGGTAAAACGCTTATACACATAAGGAAAGCCAATCATATGTTTTAGCTCGTCTTTTGAGCAGAAAATAAAGTGATGTTCTTTGGGAAAAAAAAAAAAAAAGGATCCAAACAATACTCTGCATTTGAATAGGATGCCATACACCCTCTATTTAGAGGTAAGTCACAGGAAAACTCATATTCAGAGGCAAAACTCTCTTCTGAAAGCTATTCTGAATCTAGTGAATGCAAGATAGACCACGTGATCAAGGTCCACATTTCTGTCCACAGCTGGGCCAAATGTTGGTGTGAAGAAACAGGTATAAGTGCAGAAATGTTTCAGCCTAAACAAATCCAGCCTGAAAAATGAACCCAAAGCAGAACCAGACTTTAGGGTTGCTCATTCCTGCACTCTAAAGTAAACTAAAGAATATGAGAAATGCACACCAAAGGAAGACTGCTTCTAACTGTACAGGATTAATGAGGAGTTACAGGTTGAGGGGCACAATGCACTACAAACAGCAGGTGTGTTCTTACCACAACTACTGCTCAGATCTATGGTCAGCAAACTAGGACCCTGCACCTAGCAATTGTCACAAGGATGTTCCAATGGGGCAGGGCTGTACCTGTTTGTTTACATGCTGCCTATGGCTGCTTCTGCTTTATAATGGCAGATTTGAGGATTATGGTAGACACCCTATGGCTTACAAAGTCTGAAATACTTACTATTTGGTCCTTCGTAGAAAAGTTTGCTAAATTCTACTCAGAGAGTAGTAAAACATCTATGTTGTGATAATGCAATTTAGCAAATAGCATAAAAATTGTTTGTTCATTCTCCATAGCTCATCCAGACAAGGTCTGGATTATTACAGAACAAGTCTGGAAGCAGGGAATCACGGCTCTAACACCAAGCCCCAGGAATTACTTTAAGAAGACATTTTCAAAAACATTCTTCGTTCAGTCCACCTGACTATGTGTAAAAGTAACTAAGGTAGTTAAGAACCAGAGATCAGTCTTCCTGGAGTCCTCAAACAGCTGAGGAGTTTTGATCTTTTCAGTAGTGGTCAAGTTGGGAGGAGGCACAGCTAGCGTTCAGTCAGAGTCAGAGAAGCAGAAAGCTGCTAGGAGGCAAGCCCAGGACAGAGGCTCCTTGTAGCCTCACGCTCTGCCGCGGGTTCCGCAGAGCTAATGGTCAGGGCCGTTCCCCTGGAGACTTCTTCGCTGAACCTGTTACTAAGTGGCTGTACTTTTAGTGATCACTGCAGCTCCTGGGGCTAGCCTATAGCCACACGGTAGAGCCTCTCTGCCATAAGATCCAGGTGACATGTCTACTGTAAATAAAGGGCAACACACTTCTGGGGAAAGGCTGTAGGACTGGCACTTACCTGCTGTTCAGCACTCCCAAGATTTCAAAGATGATAAGCTCAAACATGGTGCAGGAAAATGCAAAAGTCACGGAGAAGATCACCTGCACGACATACTGACGCACCTGTTAAAAGGCAGATGCAGAAGCCAGTCATTTCCTTGCCTGCATCCCAAACTGATAATCTTCCCATGACAAGTCTGAAAACCTGTGCTGAATTCTCGAGTGTTTGAAGCAGGAACTCAGGTTAAACGATCGAAGTGGGCAGGAATCATGGCTGCCTCCTACTGGACTCTTCCAGCTGGGGACTTAAAGCACAGGAGGATGAAATGACTGGGCCACAGGCAGCATTTAGATCCCCATGTCAATGACAAAAAGAAAAAAGATCTGTGCGCACATGTTTAATGTTAAAAGAAGTTCCTCAACACTACATCAGCTCTGCAACTTTCCTGGGAGGCCTTATAATATACAGATTCTCTAGAATTCCTGGGCTCTTTCAGACGGTTCCCAAAACTCCTCAGGAGGCTTACTATCAAACATCTTCAAAATGCCCCTGAAATATCCAGATAACTAAGAAGTAAAAATTATATTAGAAAATGTCCAGCATACAATACGGTTCTTTTTTGAATCCAAGGCTTAAAATAAGAACCAGAGAAGCTTTGGGATTTGGGTATTAACTTGAAGGCTGGCAATTGTAGACTAAAAGGAACTTCCTTCTTAAAACACGCATCTGCTCTTGGTGTCTATGGCCCCATCATGGCTGAGAAATGGTCTTCCTTGTTCTTTGGTTTTTTTGGTTTTTTTTTTGCTTTTAAATCACCTAAACCCATAGGGCCTGGTGGTACATGCCTGTAATCCCACCACTTGGGAGGTTGAAGCAGGAGAATTGCTATGAGTTACTGGTCAACCTGAGCTATATACGGAGTCCCAGGCCAGCCTGAGTTACACAGCAAGACCCTGTCTCAAAAATCTTTGATAAGTAAGTTAGTAAGTGATAGGTAAATCATTCTATTAGCGAAGCCTGATCATAATATATAGTTTCATAATTGCACATGCTTGTTTGGCACATGTTTTCTATCTGAGGAAGTGAATGAAATCCTTTGTTTTGTTTTGTTTTGTTTTAAAGATAGGGTTTCTCTGTGTAGCACTGGCTGTCCTGGAACTCACTCTGTAGACCAGGCTGGACTCGAACTCACAGAGATCCACCTGCCTCTGCCTCCTGAGTGAGGGGATTAAAGGCATGCACTGTCATTGCTTGGCAATTTTTTTTTTAATGGAACAATTTTTCTTCTTCCATTCTAAACAAACTAAAGCATAAAATGGTTTCTTCTCACCTCATAGTCCTTAAACAACTGGCGCATGAAGAAAAGCCATCCGAATCCGAAAAACAGTATCTAGGGGAGAAAAAGACAAAATGTCAACTTACATCTTCTTTTGACAAATGCCTCATAGAAATTATTTTATGATAAAATGTCTGCTAACTAGACAGTTATTTTTAGAGATTAAAAATGAGACCCATTTATAACATTGGAAAGAGACACTTAGAAGCTCTTAGAATTTTTAAATCATTCATTGTATAGAATGAGTTTTAAGACAGACAAAAAATGGAAATACATATATTTTTCCATAATGCTATAAACCAGTTTATAAGCTAGAGAAGTCAGCACTAACAAGGGCTCTACTCAGCGTCAGGCTGGTGCCATGGGCCATATGCTAACAGAGCAGAATGTCAAGCTTTCACAGAAATAGAGCTATGTATTCCCCAGAAAAAGAATCCTGGTGCAGTTATGCTCCTTACGGCTCTCCCAAATGGTCATGAAGTGTTTTTGGTATAGGACCAATTCCAATCGCCACTTGCCTGATTACCTGTTACCCACACGCTCAGGAAAACCCAGCCAATTGGCAGTCACATTTATATACCAATGATAATTGCCGACAATAGCCCAGTCCAAGCCCCGCTGAACCATACCTTGCCTACCCCATGATATCTGCTCCGCAGAGTCCACCTATTATCTATTATCCTCTGATGCCAGCACCCTGCACCCAAGTAATGGGTTTCCAGCAATCTTTTCCTACCCCTTACTCCAACACCTCCCAGGCTTACAAATACTGTAAAAGCTGTAACTATAAAACGTATTGAGTGTCCAGGGCAGGTCTTACCATTCTGTTATCAAAGCAGGAACAGTAACAGAGGGCCAGTACCAAAAGCACAGTTTTGGTTTTTCTGTTTGTTTTTTTTCCCCTGAGACAGGGTTTCACTATGCAGCCCTAGCTGTTCTGGAACTCACTCCATAGATCAGACTGGCCTTGAACTCAGAGATCTGCCTGCCTCTGCCTCTCAAGTGCTGGAATTAAAGATGTGTGCCATCACCGCCTGGCCCACAGTTCTTAAAATAACATATAAAAACCAAAAGACCAGGCTGTAGTGGGTAGCTGTTCCAGCTTTGACCTGGAAGTAGTACCCCTAGTGAGGCTTCTGGTAACTGCCAGGCCTACCTATGACCTGCCCCTGGGGTGGGGCCAAGACGGGAGCCCTTAAAACCCCGAGATCCGGATGTGTTGGCTATCTTGGTTCTTTGTGATCCTGGATGCCGGATGGTAGACCAAGCAGAGTTCTCCAGAGAAAACGGCTGGACTACGCTTCACCTCTCCTGGATCCTGTAACCAACCCCTCTACTGGCTGTAAGTTACCCCAAAATAAACCTCCTTTTTAATTATGTGGAGTTGCCTTAATAAATCCCCATAATACCGGGCCAGGCGGATCTCTGTGATCCAGGAGAGGCACCAAAACTACACAGAGAAACCCTATTTCCAAAACAAACAAACAAAAAAACCAAACAAAACAAAACAAAAAAAACCAAAAAACAAAAAACCAAAACCAAACCCAAACAACAACAAACAATCAAAAGACCACAGGTGAAGAACACTGCGACTCAGAAAGAAGCAAACGCACCAGGTCCTGCCAGTCAATCACAAACTGCGCCTCTGCATGCTGCATATGAACACACAGGGACTATGACAGCACACACAGGACCTACATGGGTTCAAACCAGACCAAGTCCTAGCACTGAGAAGGGGAAGTGGATATAGAGTACCCGCCCCCGCCCCCAACCAAGAAGCTGTTTGCAATTGATGCCTGCTGGCAAAGAGAAAATAATTTTCTCCAATGGAGGTAATGGTATGTCAGCCACACCACAGGGCCCATGCTCAGGAACAGCTGGTCAACACAGAACAGACTCCAGGCCTCGTTCTGTCTTGCTGGTTTTTGGTCTTACTGATTTTCTTGTTTTGAGAGAACATGCTGTAGGTGAGTAGGGAGAGGTGAGGGAGCTCTGGGAAGAGTTGGGGGAGGGGAAAGAATACGATCAAAACATACTGTATGGAAAATGATTAAACAGAAGAGAAACAAATGTACTTCTGGAGATGCTTCACAACAAACTGACTTCTCATCAGCTGTCACTCAGAAGTCCCTCTGAAGTTCTGCCACAGTGTCCTGGAGTCCACAGCAGGAGAAGAGCTCACTGTGGAGCCAGTTTATAAGTGAGCAGGGGACCAGTGAAGCCAATACTAACAGCAATGGTGGCTGCTGTAGCCCCAGACAGAACAATAACCAGCCTGAGACAGGGTCTCTTGCCAGTGGCCTTGTCAGAGGAGCAGCAGGTGGCAATTGGGAGGTGTCAGCCCACCAGGAGGTGAATCCCTGATGGATGAATCTCAGATAGGCAAGGTCCCAAGACCATAGACTCCAGAATGTCTTTTGCTTCTGCTGTGCCTTTACATATTTGCTGCTGCCATCTTTCTCTGGTCTCTGGCATGGTGTGAATGAGTGTGGGAGATCCCCACTACCTGTAATGTAGTGTGTTTATCTCATGGAAACATCACATTCTACTGGGCATTTTTTACCCGTGGATTATTATGAAGATGATTTCTTCTTAAGCTATACTGTCTAATTGATAATAACGTTAGTTTAAATAGAGTTTTGATGATAAAAAATAAAACAAGGAAGTGTCACACAGCTAGAACACATGAGTTTCTATTGAGGAGCTGTAAAACTGTGGCTTAGGTTAATGATTAAAAAAAACAATTGGGTCCCAGTAGCCCAGCTAGTTTACATTCTTCTAATCTTAATGTTGGGAGGCATGTTCACAGGTTTCAGAATGCATAATAGCTGAAACAAAGCTTTGAAAATAAAGTTAGAATAAGATGTTTATGTTAAATAGCTTTGAGGTGCAGCACTTGGGAGGCAGAGCCAGGCGGATCTCTGTGAGTTTGAGGCCAGCCTGGGCTACAGAGTGAGTTCCAGGAAAGGCACAAAGCTACACAGAGAAACCCTGTCTCAAAAAACCAACCAACCAACCAACCAAACAACAACAACAAAAAGCTTTGAGGTGAAAAACCCAAGAAGACAATCTAAAGTTTTAGAAAGGCACATAGATGAATGAGGAACTCACTAAGGTCAGGGAACAAGAACAAAGCGGCCCAATTATCATTGGCTGATGTGCCTTTCTTGCTAGGATTGGTTGATGACCACAGGTGATGATTAATTCCTTATACCCATTTCTGTCCTCAATCTCCTGATATAAAACTACTGATGAGTGGGTATGCACCCTAAAGATTTAAAGTAGAGCTGACTGATTCTTTTTCATGTATAAAAGTTTAGGTTTGTGATTCCTTTAAGAGTTCTTATAAGATTACCCTTTGAGATAAGTAATAAAGTGATTGGTCCTTTCTTTGTAACTACAAAAACACAGCCTGCCAGTAAAAGAATATCTTGCTTGCTTACACACTGTTAATCTACAACAAGTTGCTTGGGTATGAATGTAGGTGGGTTCTTGGGATAATTTGTTTTTCCATCTGCAATACATAAAATGTTTAATCATGTAAGGGATATGGAAACACGCTTTCTTTTTTTTTTTTTTTTTTTTTTTTTACTTGTATTCATTATAATCATTCACTTGAAAAACAGAATGTAACCACATTATAAAATGCTTGAAAGATTTTGCTGGGGTATATAAGCTGTAAGGAAAGAATAAAGATAGAGTTAAAATAGGTTAGAAGGAAAACATCAGGAATGAGAGAGTTAGAAGGAAAACAACAAGAATGAGAGAATCAGGAGGAAAACATCAAGAATGAGAGAGTTAGAAGGAGTTAGAAGGAAAACATCAAGAATGAGAAAAGGAAATCACCAGGAAAATAAAGAATAGAGAATGCAAAAGAAGAATAAAGAAAAGGTCTGAAGGAGACCATCAAGAAAGTGTGTGAGTGTCTTTTTTCTAACCTCCTCAGATAAAGAAGTCATAGTACGAGCTGCCGACTCCATGGATTCCCTTTGAGCCCTGCACTGCGGGAGGCTGGTCCCCCAGGCAGCGAAAAGTCTGTGAAATCCTGATTCTGGGACCATGAACCTAAAATACCAAAACACACACTGGAGAAACAACAGTATCTTCAACAAATGGTGCTGGGAAAACTGGATGTACACATACAGAATAAAATCAGACCCATATCTATCACCTTGCACAAAAACTAAGTACAATGGGTAAAAGACCTCAATGTAAACCCTGAAACATGGGAACTGCTAGAAGAAAACATAGGGTGTATCCTGAAAGATACAGGCGTAGGACAGGACTTTCTGAACAGGACTCCTCCTGCCCAGGGATCGAGGAAGACAACTGAACAGTAGGACTTCATAAAAGTAAAATGTTTCTGTACAACTAAGGAAACAACCAGGCAGAGAGGAAGCCCCCAGAGTGGGAGAGAATCTGTCAGCTATGTATCTGACAGAGGATTAATATCCGGAATATATAAAGAACTAAAAAATAGAAAACAATTTCCAAAAAAGCTGCTCTAAAAACAGATCTATACAGAGTTCTCAAAAGAAGAAACAAAAACAGCTAAGAAATATCTGAAAAAATGTTCATCATTCTTAGCTAATACAAACAATATTAGGTCCAGCCTATATTGCTTGCTCCCAGGGTCCGCGGAAGAGTCTACCAACCAGCTGAGGATTCTAATCTGAGGGATATTCAACGAATCTAAGCACACTGAGTTTTTTAGTCCATTCGCTTTATTTCTCTGAGTCAATTCTACTCGTTACAGGAAAAAACCGTCTATATACATGAACCGTGTCCCTTTATCCATAGCCTTGAGAGATTAGACGTTTTCAGGGTTACAGAGAGAGGTGATAAGGATCCACACATAACTCAGTAATTGTCAGCTAGATTAACAACCTAAAGGGGGAGAGTGACTAAAGGAGAGTTCTCTGTTAGGGTCAACTAAAGCCTAAGATCAATTAGGGAATTTATGTGCTCAAACTATAATCTAGAAATGGCTAGATAGAATGTTAGGGGTCAGTAAGTTATAAGAAAGCGTATGTAGCGTTTGGTTAGTAAAAGCACTTTCACTCATAGTGATTGTTGAGAAGAAAATCTAGGAATAGCACCTGGCTGAGGAGGAATTAGAACTTAATTTGCTTAAGAATTGAAGCTTAGCATCTACTGCTTGTATGGCTTTGTCAGAAATCTCCTTACGTCGGTGGGAAATAACTATCTTAACTCTGTAACTAATAAGTGGCTAAAACATCATTCCACGAATGTGAGCAGTAAATCTCCTAAGTTAGGGTCTTGTATGAATAAGCTGGGGTGAAGGTAAGGAGTTGAGGATTTAATTGCTAGTGGATGTTTTTTCTTATCTGTAAGTGGGATGAGCTAATGTTTTACTGCATTTATCTTTGGAAAAGGGGTGTCTTATCTGAAATACTTTTGTCCAGAGAACGGCCCTGGCCATATTTATGTTAATGAAAAGTAACCACAGCTGGGGACAGCCATCCAATTATCCCAAATGTAGAAGGAGAATTTTGCCCAATTAGTGATTAGTTACACTGTTATAAATTCTTGAAAGAAAAGTCAAATGGGGGAAACTCCAGCAGCACACAAGAAATTAATTGCAGGACACAGCTAATACATTCAAAAGCTAATATCACCAAGACTCCTTAAGCCTTGGTTTTCCTCTGGAAAAGTCCTTAACTTTTTCCAGGTGATAGCTTTGTCAATATCAGCTGGACTCCTACTTCATATTCCTGCGGCTGGCAGCACTTAGCAATTACAGAAATGCAAATCAAAGCAACTTTGAAATTTCATCTTCCCCAATCAGAAAGGCTAAGATCACAAAACAAACAATAACAAATGTTGAAGGGAAGGATGATGTAGTGAAAGGGGAACCCTCATTCACTGTCGGTGGGATGGCAAATTGGTGCAGATATTATGGAAATTAATATGGAAAATTCTCAAAAAGCTAAAAAAAAATCTACCATATGATCCAGCTACACCACTCCGTGACATATGTCCAAAAGATTCAGAATCCTACTCCACAGATACTTGCTCAGCCAGGTTCATTGCCAGTCTATTCACAATGACCAGGAAGTGGAAACAACGTAAATGTTCTTTAACTGATGAATGGATAATAAAAATGTGGTACATATAGACAGTGGAATACCATCCGGCTGTAAAGCAAAGGGAACTCATGAAAACTGCAGGTAAGTGGATGGAGCCAGGAAATACCATATTGAGTGAGGAAACCAGACCAAGGAAAACAAAACATGTTCTCTCTCATCTTTAGGCTCCCAGCTCCAAATCTTCAGATGTGAATACATAACCTGGAGGAGTCACAGAAACCAGGAAGGTAAAGAGGTACTGATTGGGGGGGGGGGGAGAATGGGAAAAAATGGGCTTTAATTGGGAAGAGGAGACACAGAAGGAGAAGGATGGAGGAGAGATAAATAACACCAAGGATGTTTGAGAAAGCCTTAAAGAACCATTGTTCTATAAATACCAAATATTACATATAACACATAAGTATCTCCATATCCATCTATCCATTCATCCATTTATCTAAAATGAAGTTATGGGGCTGGAGAGATGGCTCAGAGATTAGAAGTACTGCTTGCTCTCCCAGAGGACCCGGGTTCAATTTCTAGCACCTACATGGCAGCTCACAACTGTATGTAACTCCAGTTGCAGGGGACCCAACACCCTCACATACACACGCATGCAGGCAAAACACCAATGCACATGAAATAAAATAAATTAAAATGAAGTTTTGCCATTTGGGCTGACAATGTTCCCCACAAGAGCCATAGACCATCTAATAGAAACCTGGCACCAAGGATAAGAAATCTCTTTCAAGCTGTTGGTCAGGAAAGTCCAAAGGACTCCCAAACAATACAGGCTACTGTTGTTGCCCTTGGTAACCCCACTCAGAGGCTGGAGGTAAATTACCATCACTGAAGAACCATGCACTTTGGACACAGGACTCGGATTTGAGCTGGATCTGATCTGAAAGCTTCATCCCTAAGGTACACACACACATACACACACACACACACACACACACACACACACACAAACACATACCCCTCCCTCAAAAACTCCTCTTTCCTTCTTGCATTGGCTGGGAATTTTATGAATAACATTCTTTTATGCCCTTCCTACTGACTGGAGCAGGAGTCTAAATTCACGAGCAGGTCAGCATAAACTATTCCAGCCTCTTGTGCCCTTCCTGCCAACCAAACATTTACTTAGACACAACTTCTCCTGGTTCTGTAGACACATGTTCTTTTATACTGAGACTTCTGTGGTCCTTGACAGGAACTCTCTCCAACCCTCTCTGCTCACAACCCCACTGTCTTAGTGAATGCATTGCTTCCTCTGGAAGACCTTCTCTAGCCTCCCAACTACAGAAAAAGCATCCTTTTGTATGATCCTAGTCTTTTTTCCTTATGAAGGCACTGATCACACAGTTTTGTAATACTTGATGAAATATGTTAGGAATTAAGAGCTGTCACAATAAGGACTATGTTTGGTTGATTACTCTTTGTAAATACTCCCTGTAAAAATGTCTGTAGTATTTCCATGTGCGATGCTAGCTACTAGAAATTCAAAGATGAGTAAGGCAGTCATCATCCTCAAAGAGCTTACAGTACAGTGGTGAAGACACTAAATGATGTAATGTGGATGAGCAGAGACGGACATGAGCCTGACACTGTAAAACATACAACAGAGGGACCAAACCCATCTCCATAGGGTTGTTAGGTTTTCTGGAGGTGATATCGAAGAAGGTTGCAATTTGAGGTGAAACCCTACTATGTGCAAATTTGGGGAGTATTCCATTTTTCTACAGAGGTTCCAAGGTTTTTAATCATTAAAATATTAAAAAACTATTCTTGATGGGCAGTTGTGGTGCACACCTTTAGTCCCAGCACTCAGAAGCAGAGGTAGGTGGATCTCTGAGAGTTCGAGGCCAGCCTGGGCTACAAAGTGAGTTCCAGGATAGTCAGGGCTATTACACAGAGAAATCCTGTCTGGAAAAACAAACAAACAAACAAACAAAATCAGGCAAGTAAAAGGCAAAGGTGGTGGGGTGGTGGGGACAGGCAGATGGGGCTTTCTAGACAGCAAAGATCAGGAACAAAGGCAGGTACGTGGTGTTGGCATACACTGGCAACTACACGGCTAGCCGGTGCCAGAAGGTGTCTATTAAATAAGACTCATCACCGAGAGCCCAACATGCCACCTGAGGAGCTTTAACTATTCTGGAAAGATGAGAGTCACCGAGGCAGGAAACAGCATGGCGGGCTTTGTTTCATATAATGACTACGGTAGCCTCTAGGGGATCTGTTTGAAGGAAACAACTCCAGGAAGAAAACATTACAGGAGGTTGTTGGAGGAACTCAAAGGAGGGTGACAAAGCCCTGAATTAACTAACACTGGTCACAGAAGAG
>CABHPP010128843.1:0-13401 GCA_902168425.1 Peromyscus attwateri | reverse complement strand
TTTGATCTGGTTTTCTTCTTCTTCTGTACCTATTATTTATGTTTGGTATTTTTGTTGTTTCCCCAAATTATATAGCCTGTCCTTGGTATTTTTTAGACATACATTTATCTTTTTTTGGTGATCAATTTTTTCTGCATTGTCTTTAAGAACTAATATTATTTCTTCTTAACGATCTTTGTTGGTGAGACTGAGCTTTTTGTTTGACTTATTGACTTTTTAATTTTCAGTTTTATTTCATGTTAGCTTTCCTCAAGAAATTATCTTTGTTAAATTTTATTTTCAAATATTGAATTAATTTAATTATTTCATTCAATTTTTTTTGTGTTTTCATAGTCTTCATTTAGGAATTTGTTCATGCCTTTTTTCAGTTTCTAGAACATATTTATACATGCTGTTTTGAAATCATTGACCTGTGCAGTAGCTAAGTTGCCTTTTGCATAGCACAATAAAATAGGGTGATAACTTCTGAAGGAAATATATTTCCTTGGTTATTCACATTGTTCGTGGTTTTGTAATTTGACTTCGGCATCTTGGTAGTATTTCTTTGTGTGATATCTCTTCTTGCTATTTAAGAGTGGTTGTTTGGATAACTGTTTGGACAACTTGTCAGGTGGTGAATCAACTAAATGTTGCTTGTTGTTCAGTCTTGAGTCTACTGTGTGTCAGTGTAACCATAGGATGTCAGAAGTTGTTTTAGCTTGGATAAGGATCAGTGCAACTTCTGAATCTAGGCAGTAACATTTTGTAGGATTATTCATAAGTCTGTAGAGGGATCATTTTGCTCTGATAGTGGTTTTGGATAGCACAGGCTTGAGTCATACCCTAAAATGCTAGTCTTGGAGTTCTAGTCAGACACCAAGCAGGAAGGGTATCAGTTAGAGTGCTGTATGGGATGTCTAACAGGCAAGAAGGCAGGGCAATAGGTCACAGTGACCTGCATAGAGTTCTGAGGAAGTCTCCAGAGGGGCCTGTGTCACGTGCCAGACTTAGTAGTGGATATGGTTCACATGAGGCAGACAGGCATGGGAATGGTAGATAACCTACCTGAAGTTCCAGGGAAGACTCCATGCAGTCCATGTGCTGGATATGCTATTCTTAGCAGAAGAGATAAATATGAAATATATCTTTCAAAAGTGACACCTTGTTTCACCTGTTGGCTGTAAACTTCCAAGAACAGAGAGGGAGAACAAGGAAAAAGAGACCATGATAAATAAAGACCCCATGGGAATAGGAAGAAGCAAAGTGCTAGAGAGGTCCCCAGAAATCCACAAAGATACCTCCACAATAGACTACTGGCAATGGTAGAGAGAAAGCCCGAACTGACCTACTCTTTTTTTTTCCCTAAATAAACAATTTATTGCTGGGGGCAAGAGGGGCCAGAATTTTACAACCAGCACCCACCCCACCCTCCAGCTCCTCCTTTACAAAAGAAATGTTTACAATCACCAGTCCTCTGTACAGAATGCTCCCACCCGTCTCAATGTACACAGCTGCCTGGATCCCTCTGGTCCCTGTGTTCAGAGCAGACCTGGGCCCATAAGCCAGTGATCCTTGGAGTTGGCCTAGCCCTGAGATTGCCTTGGTACTGGCCACTAGTTGGCCCCTCCTAGGCCTCTCCTTTTGGAGCTGTCCTCAGCCCTGTCTCCCTTGGTGTGCCTCTTGGAAGGGACAGGGCAGCCTGCCAGCCCCATTTCTGCCAGCTCTCTTGGTGCTGCGATGGGCAGTGCCTGGTCACCACTTTCCTCTCTTGCTCCAGTTTTTGGGAGTGAAGTGCAGACACTTGGAGTCAATTCGAAGGAGCCACTTGAGCATAGCCCGCTCATGCCCATCCATGATGTCCTCTGACAGAGTGAGGATATACTGGCCCTTGTAGTATGCAGCGTGGGGATGACATCTTCTTTCTTGATACTGGTGATTTCAATGATCTCATTGATGGTAATCTGTGGCCTGTCCCCGCTCTCCGACTTCAGTCCCATCAGGATCTCCAAGATGGTCTGGGACCAGTGATCCGGATGGCCAAACACCCTAACTGTCGTGCTAGAACTCTCATCCAATGACTGATGGAAGCAGATGCAGAGATCCATGGCCAGGCCCCAGGTGGAGCTCCAGGAGTCCACTTGGCGAGAAAGAACAGGGATTGTATGAGAGAATTGTTGAGACCATGATTGGAAAAAGCACAGGGACAAATAGCCAAACTAGTGGAAACACATGAACTATGAACCAATAGCTGAGGAGCCCCCACCTGGATCAGGCCCTCTGGATGAGTGAGACAGTTGATTAGCTTGAACTGTTTGGGAGGCATCCAGGCAGTGGGACCAGGACCTGTCCTTAGTGCATGAGCTGGCTGTTTGGAACCTGGGGCCTATGCAGGGACACTTTGCTCAGCCTGGGAGGAGGGGACTAGACCTGCCTGGACCCGAATCTACCAGGTTGAGCTGAAACTCCAGGGGAGTCCTTGCCCTGGAGGAGATGGTAATGGGGGGTGAGCTGGGGAGGGGGGGGCGGGAGGAGGGAGGACAGGGGAATCTGTGGCTGATATGTAAAACTAAATTAAATTATAAAATAAAAAAAAGAAAAACAAGAGAAAAAAAAAGACCCTTAATTTTTGTTGCCTGGGTTAATAAGACCTTTTTCCAGAAAAATAAATGAACATTGCTTCTTTTTTAAATCCTGTCTCCTCTCCATGTCCCCAAAACTAACAGAAGTCTTATGGAGAAAGTGTTTTAATATGCAAGAGAATGAAGGGTCATAGAAAAAATTAGATCATAGCAAATACTGCACAAAGTATACAGACATTCCAAGCCTCATCAAAGGAAATTTATTTGAGATTCTGGATATAATGGAGTAGAGTGGATTTAATAGTGGATATGCAAGCTAAGTAAGAGAGTTTTATAAACATTCCCTTGAAGCAACAGCTAACAGATACACACACACACACACACACACACACACACACACACACACACACAGAGCGAGAGCGAGAGCGAGAGCGAGAGCGAGAGAGAGAGAGAGAGAGAGAGAGAGAGAGAGAGAGAGAGAGAATATGTTCTGGTTGTTGGAAAGAGTAAGTATGATATAAAGACAGAGTTATATTTAAAAGACAGGAGCAATAAAAGCATGTTTACATGCTTATCAACCTTGCTATTATTTTAATATAAGTAATTAAATTAGCCCTGATTTGTTACAGGCTTAGCCATCCCCATGATTAATCCTGGCAGTGATAAATAATGCCTGACTCTCATTCTGCTTCCTCATTGGAGCAGATCTTTTACATTTCATTGAGCCTCTTGAATTTCTTGAGCTTCCCCAGATATATACTACTGAAATTTTAATTAACAATTAAAATTTTGCATAATAAAAAACATTTTTTTATGATGAACAGGCCTTGAACATTCACATGAATCAGCAACTTGTATAGAAAGACCAAGTCTGTGCTTCCTCAAGTGTTATAATCAAATATTCTTCTCAAATAATCTGGCGAGGATATTTTTAAAGAGTGGAGCACATATATTCACATAAAATGGGGCATGACTGGGCATAATGGAAGAAATTAATGAAAGGAAATTTAAGATGGGCATCAGCAGGAAAATGATTTTAATGAGAACTAGTGAATGGTGCGATGATTCCCGGGAGAAAGTTAGGAGATTCCATATTTTATGCTCATTTGCCACTCTGTAGGGAGAAGCCATGGGCAGATAAACCCTGTTGATGGCCTAGGAAGCAAGACTTGTCTATTTCTTATGTGATTAGACATACGCTGCTTGTTACACCTTGTTGTACAGCTCACAACAAGCTGTCAAAGCATTATTTGCTTGAACTATAAGAAGAGTACGTTTTCAGGTTTTTTTTTTTTTACTTTTACAATTTAAAGTTTTTTACATTTTATTTTTGTGTGCTTGTAGAATGTATGTGTGTGTGTAGTGTTTGATGTGTGTATGCATGCACACTTGCTTATGTAGAGCAGAAGTCAATGTGTGTGTGTGTGTGTGTGTGTATGTGTGTGTGTGCGCGCGTGCGCGCGCGCGCGTGCGTCCTTGCTTATACAGAGTGTGTATAAGCACACACTTGCTTATACAGAGCAGTGGTCAATACTGCATCCACATCTTCCTCAGTCACTCTCTGCCTTCCTTTTTGTGGAAGGGTCTCTCAGGAACCTGAAGGTCACTGATTCACCTGCAATGGACAACAGGCTCCAAGACTCTCCTGTCTGCTTCCTTAGTGCTGAGATTACATGTGTGTATCACAAAGCTTGTCTTTTATGTGGGTGCTAGAGATCAAAAGTGGATGCTCATGCAGCAAGTACTGTCTGAGCTATATCCCAAACCCACTGTGATCTGTGCTATTCTATTTGTTTGTTTGTAAGTCGTATTTATTTACTGGCTTGTAAGTGGGAATGTGAGTGGAAGGGGCAGCGTTCCCTTTATGTTTTCATTTACCAAGTGTGGTCTGGGAATCAACCTGAGGTTATTAGACTTGGTGGGAGCCACCGTGACCTGTTGAGCTATCTTGCCAGCACCTGATCTATTTGATAAAATAAGTTGAAAAATAAGAAATCTCCATTGTTGAAGGTTAAATATATTTGTATTTGTCCACCAGTTTATTTCACCTTTGACATGGACTGATCTCTTTAAGAACATCCTCACTCTCATCCTGAAGCCACCAATAAACCTCCCAGATGGTTCAGGAAAGTGCAAGAGGGACATATGGACTAGCAGGCAGAAGAAGCCTCTAAGTTGCCTTGTCATGCTGTAGATGTCCTTCAAGCTTCCCTCGTTGCTTTTCCTGGGGACATATGCTCTGAACCTTGCTTGGTAACTCATTAAGTCTTTCTCTCTTCATGATAATAGGGGGTAGTGGCACTGGCTTTTCTTAATGGAAGTTCAGAAATCCTGCTCACTGAACAGAGGCTCACAATGACCTGCTTTATATTGAATAATGCATCATCAGATACAAACACAGAGAGACATCACCTCAGAGACCTTTCTGCACCATGATACTTAATGTAGCACTCACCTATTAATTTATATCATCCTCCTTAAATACATGTTTATTTAAATAGCATATGTTAGTGAGAACAGGTTCCAGATATCATTATACACTAAGTCCCTTGGTACCTTAATTCCCTCCTTTATTTTTCATTATGAATCAACATATTCCAAATGATGTGCTGCTTTTCTTTTACAGATTTCTTTTATTATCATTAAGAAATGGTCTACTCATTTTGCATACCAACCACAGATCCCCCTCTCTTCCCTCCTCCCCCTGCCAATCTTTACCCCTAACTCACCCCCCATTCCTATCTCCTCCAAGGCAAGGTCTCCCATGGGGAGTCAGCAGAGCCTGGTACATTCAATTAAGGCAGGTCCAAGCAAGGATGACTCCACCTAAGACTATTGGCAATAGTCAAGAGGGTACTTGAACTGGTCTATTCTGGTGATCAGATGAGTGAATACCCTAACTGTTATCACAGAGACTTCATCCAGTGACTGATGGAAGCAGAGGCAGAGATCCATGGCAAGGCATCAGGCCAAGCTCCAGGAGTCCAATCAGTCAGAGAGAGGAGGGATTTTATGAGCAAGGGACATAGAGATCATGATGGGAAAACATACAGAGATGGCCAGCCAAATTAGTGGAAACTGTGGACCAATAGGTGTGGAGCCCCCATGGTATTGGACTAGGCCCTCTGAATAGGTGAGACAGTTGTTTACCTTGAACTGTTTAGGGGCCCCCTGGGCAGTGGGATCAGGATCTGTCCCTGGTGCATGAGCTGGCTTTTTGGAGCCCAGTGCCAATGGTAGGACATCTTTTAGAGCTTCTTGATGACAATCTTTGCCCTATATTATCTCTAATCTACCTTTCTGTCTCCATCTCTCTGAAAATGCTGGCCTCTTTCTGGACATGCACATACATACATACATACACAATATATACAATATGCTTATAATTCCAGAAAGATAAGAGTTCATCATTGTGGGAAGGCATGGAAGTAAGTGGCAGACAGTGGCAGGGACAGGAAGCTGAGATCGCACATGTTTGACTGCAAACACACAGTACAGAGGGACAACTGAAAGTGGGGAAAGGCTATGAACTCCCAAAGCTGGTCCCCACTGGTTCACTTCCTCCAGCAAGGCTGTTCCTCCTCATGACCTCTTCAAACACACCCACTTGGAATCAAGCATTCAAATATGTGAGCCTATAGGGGATATTTCTCATTTAATATATCTACGTGTATGACAATTTATTTGTTTCCCCTTTGGACAGACTTTGGTATATATTTGAGTGTTTTATTTTTACTATTGTTTCTGTAGAGTTTAACCTTAAATTTCTAATTGTGTTTTATTGAAAAGACAAATAAATATTAAATCTTGTACATTTGGAGTAGAGAATCTATGACCATACCGCCCTGAATGTTCCCAATCCTGTCTAGAATAGAGAATTTCTTTGACCTTTTTTTTTTAAATTTAAATCATTGACTAAATACCTTCTATTCAGTAGGCAGGTCTGTGCCATTTGTTAAGAGCTGAAATAAAGAGAAAAGCCAATTCCTAGCCTGAATGCAGATTATTGAAGAAACCTTGTCAGTTACTTCCATCAATGAGCCAGAATATGTAGAATTCCTAATAAAATACCCTAATATCTCTGTTAGGCTTCAGGAACTATATTAGTTACCTTTCTGTTGCTATGATAGCAAACCATGACCAAAATCAAATGAAGGTAGAGAGTTTATTTTGACTTACGGTTCTAGAAAGATAGCAGTCTGTCATGGACCGAAGATACGGCAGTAGGTGACAGCCATGATGGTGGGAGCAGGAAGCTGAGAGCTCATATGTTTAACTACAAACACACAGCAGAGATTGATAACTGCCAGCGGAACAAGGCTATGAACTCCCAAAACTAGTCCCCAGCAATGAGCTTCCTCTAGCAAGGCCGTGCATTCCTGTAACTGTCCCAAACACCATCAACAACTGAACCAGGCCCTAGCAATGTCCTTCCTCTAGAAGGCTGTACCTCTGTAACTGTCCCAAACACCATGAACAACTGGGAAACAAGTGTTCAAATATGTGAGCCTGTGGAGAACATTTCTCATTCAAATCACCAAAGAACCTTGTGAGTGTTTGATTTGAATCAATAGTCAGTAAATACAAAGATTGATTCTAGTTAGTTGGACATTTTTATTAATACATGTGACAGTTTTATACATTCATATAAGTTTAACTCCATGAAATATTTATGGGAGGTCAGTTAACTTCCCCTAAATATCTTGCCTTTCCTCATCTTTACTCTAAGAGGAGCAAGATGAAACATGATCTGTCTCAGGATTCTAAGACTGCTTCTCCTACTTCATTCTTCATTAGCCTCTGTTCCTTTGTGGAAGAGCAATCATTATTTTTGAATGGCTAGACTTCTTCACATTCTCCCCTGATCCATGTAAATTTGTGTTCTAGAATGAGTCATTTTATTTCTTGAGGATCATGTACATTGTCTGTCATTTGAAAATACTGCTAAGCATTTCTATTCATCAGTCAAGGGATTATATTGAATAGTATTTATTGTTAAAGCATTTTATAAAGTGTCTGGCCAAGTGATGAGTGCAAAATGTGAGTCAATCTATTTTGCTGTTGTCCAATATATATATATTTGAAAATATTAATTGCTTTAAAATCATAAAAAAAATTCAGTTACCCTTTGTTTAACTTCCTTTAGGGACAAACTATGTATAACTTCATGTAAGAAATTTGAAAAGGGTGCTTAATAATTAGATTAAGAACCCAAATTAATATTTGCTGCTCAAAAACTACTTGTGTTCTTGTGTATGTATGGGGTGTGTGTGTGTGTGTGTGTGTGTGTGTGTGTGTGTGTGTGTGTGTTCCATGCACATGTGCTTTGTATAAGAGTATATTTAAGTGTGGGCACTCTTGTGCCATAGAGCCCATGTGGATGTCAGGTTACAAACTTAGATGTTGGTTCTCTCCTTCCACCTGTTTGAGACATATCTCTTGTTATTTGCCTCTGTGTATATAAGGATAGATAGCTTGCAATCTTCTTCTATCTCTCCCTCTTATTTCATTGTAGATTATTGGCATTATAGACACAAGCTACCATGCTCACCATTATGTGTGGACTTACATAGAGTTTCCCTTATGGTGATAAAACACTGTGACCAAAAATAACCTGGAGAGAAAAGAGTTTATTTCATTTTATACTTCTAGGTCTGTGACTGAGGGAAGTCAGGCCAGGAGTCAAGAAGTTTAGGAACCTAGAGCCAGGAACTGATGTAGAAGCCAAGTATGGGTGTTACTTACTGAATCTCTCCTTATGACTTGTTCATCCTTCTTTCTTATACCATCCAGGGCAATCCACCCAGGGATGGCACCACCTCTTGTGGAATGACTACACCTATATCAATCATCAATCATCAAAAATAATAGCACAGGCTTGCATACAGGCCAACCTGATGGGAACATTTTCTCAATTGAGATTTCTTCTTCTCTAGCATGTGTCAAGTTAAAATAAAAAGTAGCTATAACTTTTTGGCTCTGCATATCTGAACTTAGGCTCCCATGTTTACTTAGCATGTGCTTTACCCATGGAACCATCTCTCCAGCTCTGGCTTTCACCACTTTTATAGGAACTTATTTGTGTTGGGGGAGGTATGGCATTGAGAGAAGTATGAGTGTGTGGTACTTTATGATTATTCTATGCATTTCCCTCAATGTATCATTTTTGTTCCTTATCCAGTCATCTGGGAGGCATTCTTTTTTTTACTCTGCTCAGATAGAAATCATAGGCAGGCAAGGGAAAGTTCCTTCAGTGCTGAACATTAGTAGATTTTGTTTCCCTTGGTAATTGTAAGTAATGAGTGGTAGCAGCAAGCAGGCTGATGTACTAAGTGTCACTCTTTGGTGCTGTAGTTCTTATATGGGTCCATGGCCTCAGATGTTATAGCATTCTTGTTCGTATAATAAGTTGGGATTTTTCAGTCATTAACTGTTGCTACTGTATAACTTCTAAGATGGCCCAGTTAGTGGTATTTCTTACCCCTTTGAAGTAGCCAATGCCATCAAGCTTGTATGGGCATAGGGAGTTTGGATGCTTTGGGCTTTAACCCAACTAGTGTTATAGATAGCTCTTGGCCTGTGGCATTTGTACCCTAGGGCACTACAGATATGACAGTAATCTGGGATACTTGGGAATCAGGACCTGCAGTTTGTCTTTGCACCAGATGCTGCTCAGTTTGTATTCTTCTTATGCTCTGTACCTCTCTACCTTCATAACCTACTCTATAATTCACACTTTTGTGAGGAAGTGAAAGGCACCTTGTGAAGGGTGTGTCTGTAAATCCTGTAATCCTCACTGCTTCAAAGGCTCCCGGCATAACCAAGCTCAGGGAAATTGAAAAGCACCCTATGGTGGTTCTTTTTTTTTTTTCATTTATTTTGCATACCAACCACAGTTCTCCCCATCTTTTCCTGTTCCCTCCTCCAACTGCCACCTACCCACCCCCTCATCCACTCTTCCTCAGTTCAGAAAGAGGCAGGCCTCCCATGAGAGTCAACAAAGCATTGCATATCAAGTTGAGGCAGGACCGAGCTCCTCCTCCTTCTGTGGTTCTTAATTCTCGTTGTATAATGGATATATTGACTACTTTTTCCCTTCTCCCCTACTTTACATACACTCTCTAAGTAACATGTTAAAAAGATTCTCTCCTGACTGTGCAATGCCTCCCGCCTATTCCCAGTCCCCCCAGTTCCCCACCCTCGATGCCCTCACCACTCCCCCAACACACACACCACAAAGCCTTAAAACTGACACCCTTGTCCTTTCCCTTCTCTTGAGAGCTCACCATTTTTTTTTTCTTTTTGAAGGTAAATAAATCTGTATTCTCAAGGAACAATCTGCCCTAGTGTTCTCTACTGACATCATGATCTTTTATCACTTTTTTTTTTATCATCTTTTCCCTTCCTTTCTTCTGCCTGCCTTAGTTCTCCACTCTCCCTTGCCCCCTGCCTCCTGCTCCCTTCTCCCCCTGCTGTTCCTGTTCTGTTCAGCTCCTGCTGCTCCAGCTGTCCAGCAGCTGGCTGCCTTGCAGTTTTCAGAGCTCAAGCCTGGGACTTCTCAGCCACCAAGCTGTTTCAGGACAGCTGTGTCTTTCTTCACATTACCGGTTTAGCCTACACTACTACTATTTGTTTCAAAGGACAGACCTTCAAGTGAAGCCTTTGATTGGACCTGATGTTGTAATGCCAGTGGGGCAGCACAGGCGAGTGACTCCCAGAATGGGCATCAGGAGTGTTTATAGTACATCTGGAAAGTCCTAATCATTAGAATAAAGAGTGATTTTAAACGATTTTAACCATGCTTGGGACTTGCCCACTGACCCAGTGGAAATGAATCCCTTAAAGCTGTCTTATGTTCATCACATTATTATTTCTCCTCCTTCTCCTCCTCCTTGGCCCCTTCGTCCTCTCTCTCTTTCTTCTTCCTTTTCTCCACCTTCTTCTTCTTCCCCTCCCCCTCCCTTCCCCCTTCCATACCCACTCTGTCCTTCTTTATCCTTTCAGCTATTTACCTTTACAATACAGGATGCAGTGGTGCAGCTTCAAGTAGCCTTGAACTCACAGTCCTACTTCACTTTCCATAGATGTGCCCAGCCAGAGCCACCTGAGCTAATCTCATCTTCCCATTTACTGCAACATATTGCAAGTTGTACCTAGGGCAAGGTTAATAAGTATTTTACCTATCAGTCCTCAAATTTGGGTTGGTCTGTGTGTGTGTGTGTGTGTGTGTGTGTGTGTGTGTGTGTGTCTGTGTGTGTGTGTGTGTGTTTGCTTGGTTTATGTGTTTTTGTTTCATGTGTTGGTGCTTTTGATAGTGTTTAGGTATTTGTGAGTATTTTTGCATATCCATTGAGATGTTTGCTTGGTTTTTTGGGGTGGTGGGGAGTGTGTGTTTAGGTATGTGTAGACTAAAGACATATTTTTTGCTTCAGTTAGTTCTACATTTTAAACCATAGGCCCCTGGTTCTAATTTTCTGAGTCAAATTAAAGAACAAAAGTCTTAAACTGTTGGTTTGTTCCCTGGTGATGTGGTGTGCCATTGCTCTATCCATTTGTTGTGATGTGTTTTACAATTGCTTTGTCCATTTGTTATTATCAGTTTCTTTTCTTAACACCCCTTGGCTAATTATTACTCTGCAGGAGATAGATGAGAGAGAGAAATACTTTCACTGATATCAGTTCTAAGTTCATTCCCTCCTATTCTACTCTTTTAAATACTATTAATCTTGCTCTTTAATGTCTTGTTGGTATTAACCAAACGTGCACAAAATTAAATTGGTATTATAGTAAATATTTGCGGTTAGATAAGTTAAAATTTTTGTTTCAGTAAAATTGAATACTGAGTAAGCCTATGTCCTCTCTCCCATATGTTTGTAAGCACAGAACTTATGCCTGTAAGATGTCTCCAGGATACAAAAGGAATGGTTACATATTTAATGCACAAGAAAGTTTCCTTTGAAATGGCATTGCTACTTCTTAATGCTTGAGAACATGTGGAATAAATAGGTTGCTAGCAGATATTATCAACACCCATAATGTACAAGTCGGTAGTTTCACCAAGCAAGACCTTTGAGCAGCATGGTGTCTGTTCCCAAAGGCCGCATTTTTCGACTAACTGTTCACAAGGAAATATAATTCACACAGGCAGTCTCTGCAATTGTGAACAGCCCTGTCTATGGCAGGAAGCCAAAATTACATTTTCTAGATAATGTAGAAGCATTCTTCTCTCTGATCAAATTTTAATGAAACAATTCAGAGAAAAACTATCATTTTATTTCAAAAATTGCTTTTTACTGAAAATATAATAAATCCAAGCCTCCAGGCACAGTTGTGTCTTCTCTGGTTTTTCTCTGATGACTGGAGTGAACCACTGGAGTCTTCACTGTGGCATAGTCAGGAGCCCAAGATTAGTTTAATGTTCACTACGCGCCGAGGAACATGCTGTTTGTGTGTTCTGTTTTACTCAGTATGATAACAAAAAACATTTAGAATGTGATCAGAACTTTCTTTTGAGATCTTACAATATCTTTTTCCATAATTACTGGTGCACATTTTCTTTTCTTAAAAATTGTCCTACCCAGTTTTATTAAAAGTTATGAAATTAAGGTAACACCTATTATGCTACAGTCTCTTCTAATCATTTGAGTGCATACTTATGTTTCTGTAAAACTACCAACAATGCATATGTAGTATGGTGTATATGCACTTCTTTGACTTAACTTTCTTTTCTGAACAGTTTTCCACACACATTTTTAAGCATTAATTGATCCATAAATTAATTGTCCAATTCATTGTGAATTTAGTTAAACCTGGAGAATTTAGAGCCTTAACATAGCTCAAAACTGGCAAGGGTGTTAGATCACTGCACACTTAAGGGATTTGAAGTCTACAGGGAATCCCTAGTGAGGTTTTAGTGGCCATTAAGACATGGCACATGTTTAGCACCATCTCCATACTTTTCTGATTTTTCCTTCTTAAAGCAACTCTTCATTCATTTTTTTATTGATTAAATTTTTAATTTATTTTACATCCTGACTACGGCTTTCCCTTCCCCCAACTCCTGTCTGTTCCCCCTCCCCAAGTCATTCTTCCTCTATCTTTGTTCAGAAAGGGGCAGGCTTCCCACAGGTGTCCACAAAGCATGGCATATGAAGTTGAGGTAGGTTATTTAATTGTTTTGGTGTTGGCAGTGGTGGGGGTGAGGATGCAGTGTTGATGGTGGTGGTGGTGGTGTAGTATATGTGCACATAGTTGACTATGGAGGACACATGCGAATGTCTGGTACCCTACTCAACCAGTCCACTTTACTCTCTTGAGAAAGGGTCTGGGCCATACTGGAAGTCTTCAAGCTCCAGGTATCCTCCTGCACCTTCTTCCCCAAGTGCTGAAGTTCCAGGCATGCATTGCCTCATTTGGCCTTTTATACTGGTCCTAAGGATCTGAATTCAGATCCTCACAGTTGTGTGGCAGGCACTATTACCCATTGCACCATCTCATCAGTTCTGATATTCCTTATGAAAAGAGAAAAGCGAAACCTCCGAGAGCACAGAAAATTAAATAAAATAAAATAAACGCATAAACTACTACTTCTGAAATGATTTTCTTACCATTGATACACTCCATTTCAGATATATCTCTTTGCAAATTAATTATTCTTATTATCTTGATTCAAAGTACTTTTTGTGAGTACCTTAAAACTTTATATCCTAATTATTTAACATTTCTACATTTATATATATATATTTCCTGGCACCTGAATTTCATTATTTTTGGATTTTTAGTTATATTAAATTGAAAAATGCTTGTCCTATATTCTACTGGAATCTTAATTTTTAGCTCCGGA
>CABHPP010128841.1:51699-64105 GCA_902168425.1 Peromyscus attwateri | reverse complement strand
CCCCCCCCCCCCCCCCCCGTGTGTGTTTTAATTTGATTAAATTTTCCATTTAAAACAAGATGTGTATGGGTGTTTTGTCTGCCTTTATGCTAGCATACGATATATATACTTGGTGCCTGAGGAGCTCAGAAGAAGATAGAACTGGAGGTTACAGTCTTTCTTAACCACTAACTCATCTACATCAGTGGTTCTCAATCTTGCTAATGCTACGACCCTTTAGTACAGTTCCTCATGCTGTGGTGACCCCCAACCATAAAATATTTCATTGCTACTTAATAACTGTAATTTTGCTGTTGTTATGAATCGTAATATAAATATCTGATATTCAGGATATCCAATACACAACCCCCCAAGGGGGTCATGAAGTATAAAAATAACTTAGAGGGATTCGTTAAAATATAACTTTCATTAATATATTTTTACCTGAGAATTATAATACAGATTTTTTGGGTACAGAACATTGATTTTGGTTCTCTTTGCTTTTTGTATGTATATCTGTAAACCAGTGTGGTTTGTTTTCTGTTAAGGTGGTCTAGTCCAGGTCACCATCCTCTGACTTAGCAGTTTTTGTAGCGTCTTGATCACTGTGGCATACTAGGAATTTGTCTCCCCGAGTTCTTGGCAGCTCTTCTTGTGTTGTTGTTTAGGTGCTGTTGTCCTCTTCCCTGGAATGTTGCTTTAGTTAGGGTTCATTTAGTTCTGTCATTTACACACTCACTCAGACTTCGGCTGAACTTGGTATATGTTGTCTGGTGAGCATCATGAATGTGTTACAGATACCTAAACTATCCAGTAAAGTGGTGTCCAGTTTAAATCTTTTTGTTGTTGTTGTTGTTTTTTGTTTTTTGTTTTTTTGGAGACAGGGTTTCTCCATGTAGTTTTGGTGCCTGTCCTGGATCTCACTCTGTAGCCCAGGCTGGCCTCGAACTCACAGAGATCCACCCGCCTCTGCCTCCCGAGTGCTGGGATTAAAGGCGTGTGCCACCACCGTCCGGCTCCGGTTTAAATCTTATAGAGACAGATTATTTATGAGGAATAAAAGAGCTTTTAGTATTTTGTCTTATGTATTTTTATGACAAATAAAGCTATCATTTAAAATGACTGGCCTCATTTTTAAGCGTGAACATTTTAGCTAAACCAAAATCTATATGATTACAGTGACGAGTCTCTGCTCTGAAGTATGTTTTAATAAGATGTGTAATTTGGTTGGTGTAAATTTGATGTATGGTAGAAATGAAGGCTGTCATCTTGTAAATAGGCTGAATCCAGAGAATGACAGGATAGTTCAACAGTTATTCACTGGAGTTAACATTTTACCAGTGAAGCACACAGCCTCCTCCCCCCTTTCCTGGATTAGCAAGACTATTTTTTGTCTAACACATTTAAAATTTTTACTTTTAACAGAAATTAGCAGAGTACGGAAAGACATGTACAATGACACATTAAATGGCAGTACAGAGAAAAGGAGTGCAGAATTGCCTGATGCCGTGGGACCTATTGTTCAGTTACAAGAGAAACTTTATGTGCCTGTAAAAGAATACCCAGATGTAAGTATATTTGTTGTTTTGCTCATTTTTTTCTGCTTTACACAATATGCAATGAAATAACTTATATTATCAGCTGCTTTAAAAAGTTATGTATGAAATTGGAAATGGGAATAATTTTATGTGGCTAATTAAATTTTTTCTCTTTAAAGTATATTTCATTTGATTTTTGCTATGTCACTTTGGGAAATAACTCATGGTAAAGACTTTGGGATTTCAGAATGAGGTCAAGAATTGTGGGAAGACTTTTGTCCTGAGTGTTAAAGATGACATGCAGCTCTGGTGGTCTTCAGTCTGATCACAGAGCATTCCCAGCTTGGACCATGTCATTCTTTGTAAATGACAAATGAGAGTGCTGGGCTTCATGGTTGCTTCAGCTCTCTGAAGTTTCTATGAAAAGGACTCCTTCAATCTGATTCCTCCTTTTCCCCGTCTTTCTTACTTAGTCAGTTGCTGAACCAGTCTCTAGTATCTTTGTGGAATTAGTCTCCTCTTATACCACTGATTTTTGAAGTACCTCCAGGCTTTGCCTTTTTTCTTTTCTTTCTTTTTTTCTTTCTTTTTTATTTTTTTTAACAAAACCCTCTGTGATACAATTGATTCTATTTCTCTGCCCACATCTTAAAATGATTTTTCCACTTCTCTCCAGTGTAATCACATTGGCCTTCCTTTGACTTTGAGAATAAGTCAAATCTATTCCCAGCTTCAAGATCTTTGTGTCATTTATACACCGTTCACTGTGACTGGCTGGTGCTTTTTCCTTAAGTGTGATTGAGTTTAAATATCCCATTAGCAAGGCTTTCCCTAACCAGTTTTCGTAAAAGCCACCTAGTTCTGTCCATTTCCACCCCTCCCCCAAACCCTAACCTCCCACACTCCACCTCTGTAGTACTGTTATCTAATGTTTTAGTTTTCTTTCTACCTAGCACAGCAGGGGTGGGGGACTGTCAGATGACCCTTTCATAGGGGTCACATATCAGATATCCTGCCTATCAGATATTTATGATTAATAACAGTAGCAAAATTATAGTTACGAAATAACAACAAAAATAACTATGTTTGGGGTCACCACAACATGAGGAACTGTATTAAAGGGTTGAAGCATTAGGAAGGTTGAGAACTGCTTCACTACGATAATATATTATACATAAAACAACAATCTTGTCTTTTTTAATTCACTGCCATAATTTTACTAGTCACTCTATAATACTGACACGTAGTAGCCGTTCATTACTTACTGAGTATGTAAAGACAAAATAATGGCTGTTATATTTGAGAATACTTATTGGAAAACAAATGAAAGAAAGAGGGACTCTAATGTTAAAAGTGGTTTTTAGACCCATTAGTTGTTACTCAGACAACATTAGTTTATAGATGGAGTATAAATGTCTTAAATTGGGCTAATGGGGGATGGAGTTTTTTGGTAATTCATAACTTGTGTTTTTTAGTATACCTTTCTTCAGTTTATATATATATACTCTATTTTTGAAAGTAGTTTTAGTTGCAGATACACAATTCTGGATAATCTTGCCAAAAGAAGGCTTTGTTGGATGATTATAAGGTATTGTAGGAAATTATGTAAGGTGGAAGCAAGGACACTTGGGAAAGAACTTCAGTGGCAGGATTTTGTGGATCTTGTCTCTGAACAATAATCTGTTAGATTATTGACGACATCCAAAGTTAATCTCTGGCCTCTTCAGGAATGTGCATGTGTACATGTGGGCATACATATGTATGTACACAACAAGAATTAAATATTGTCTAAATAGAATATCTTTCATGTTTTTCAGGGCTGGTTGATATTTTAATTGTATAATCATCAATGCAGAGAATGCTGTTTTATTTAAATACATAGTACAAAATGGTAGAAGAATTTGGGGCGTTTCATAAATTGTTGGAAACCCTGTCCCAATTTCAAGCCAGAATTTATTCATCAGTTAAAACTTTCTTAATTTATTTTTTTGTGTAAGGGTGTTTTGCTTGCATGCATGTATGTATGTATGTTCATGTATGTTCATCACATGCATGCAGTGCCTCTGGAGGCCAGAAGAGGCCATTAGATCCCTTGGGAATGGAGTTGTATCTGGTTGCAAGCCAATATATGGGTACTGGGAATTAAACCTGGGTCCTCTGGAAGGGCAGGCAGTGCTTTTAATTGCTGATCCATCATCTCTCTTGGCACCCCCCCTTTTTTTTTTAAATGAAACTCAAACAGTTTCTAAAATCAAACATTCTAAGAAAATGCAATATAAAGATAGAATTAAGTCTTACATGCTGAGGAATGGCACTAGGAAAATAATTGTCTTTGTTATGCATATGTTTCTATAAGAGCAGTAAACTTTGTTCATACAGTAAAAGCACTGCAGTTCCTAACTGTAGATTTTAATCTTCCCTGAGGTATTTCATGCAGCGTTCATTGGGATTGCATGAACTAATGGCATGCACAGTGCAAAATGTGTGTATTCTGTCTTTAGAACCAAGGCTGGGAACATGGCTCCTTGAGTAGAGTGCTTTCTGCACAAACATGAGGACCTGACTTTGGACCCCCCATACCTACATAAAAGCCAAACAGTATGTGTAGCGGGAGAGTTTCTCTCCGGGTCCCACCAAGCCACTTATAAAATAAGTCCACTTATAAAATAAACACACAGACACTTATATTATTAAAACTGTTTGGCCTAATGGCTCAGGCTTCTTGTTATCTAGTTCTTACATCTTAAATTAACCCTTTTCTATTAGTCTATAAGTTGCCACGTGTCTCGTGACTTACCAGTACTTTACATCTTGCTTTTCATGGTGGCAGCTCTCTGCCTCAGCCTTTTACTTCCCAGAATTCTCCTCTCTCCTTGTCCCACCTATACTTCCTGCCTGGTTACTGGCCAATCAGCACTTTATCAATCAGTCATCCACAGCAAGTCTGTGCCGATATCCCCAGCACTGTGGCCAGGAGTAGTGGCACATGAGGATCCCAGAGACTAGTTGACCATCCAGTGTAGCTGGAAACACAAGTTTCCGATTCAGTGAGAGATGACCCTTTCTCAGACAAGTAAGGTGGAGAGTGATAGAGGAGGACCAGTGTCAGCCTCTGACCTGAGCACACAGAGTTGTACACATAGGCGTTTACATACATACAGGACATGCAGAATGGAAATGAGATGATGTTATTCCCTGGTGTTTTTCTTTTACTTAAAGTTAGGAAATGTTTCAGATTACATAGTAATCTGTGGTAGTTTTAATTTATTAGTGTAATTTGATAGTGTAAAATATGTTTATGTTTTAGGTACAGGAACTATTATTGACTTAAAAACTTCAAATAATCAGTCAGAGAAGGCTAATTTTATGACTTTTCAGTTTGAAAAAAATTTTTTTTTGTGCTTCACTCTAAGGTTATATTCCACTTCTGCCTATTTGGCTATACTGAATTTCTGAGGATAGTAGTAGATATTATTTCAGTGAGTTTCAGGATACTGTGAGACCAGTAAATTTTCTTTAGACCTGTTTGGGTTTTTTTTTTTTTTTGAAGTTTAATGATTTCTAATGTCATAAGCCTTTTCATAGTCTTTAAAATAGCAAGTGCTTTATTTTGTGACATATTATATATCTTAATATTTAAAAATAACTAGTATTCCAAACAATAGTTAAAAGTAATTTTTGGAGAAGATTTACTTGTAAGAAATTGTCAGCCTGAGTTGAGATGGAATGTTTGGCTTATCTTATAAATGTATTATGATCTGCTGTGTTAAAGCATTGTTCAGATGTACTTACCAGTTAAATACAAAAATCACAGGTATCTAAACACTACATTTCTTTCTTAAAATCCTCACTAAACTAACCAAAGGAATCTAACAGAAAAATTGGGAAGAACCCTGTTCTCAGGGACATTCATCTGTTTATGGTAGGTATTAAAGGGGGAGAGTTGCTTGTCTGATTTATGCCTGTCTTGGGCAAACTGCATCTTTTGGAGGTGAGAGCTAAGTAGTTCATCAGGGTTGTTCTTGTCCTGACCCCTCCAAGTAGGCACCTGGAGTGGGCTCTGAAGGAAAGTTTATTTTCCTTGAGCCTTGCTAGTCATCTCAAAGCCTGGTGATTCAGGTTGAGTACTAATTACTTGAAATGCTTGGATCTAATTTTTTTTAGATTAGAAAAACAGATATGGGACCCATACCTGAATATAAAATTCATTTGTTTCACATGCATCTTAAAACACACATTCTGAACATAATTTTACACAACATTTTTAATGGAACTGTATTTCGGATACAGTCAAATGAGTTCGGGTATAGAATTTTCCACTTTTGGTAGCATTAAGTCTGTACTCAAAAGAGTTTAGTAGTTTGGAGCATTTTCAAAGTTAGGGATATTCAGCTTGTAGCAGTTGTCCTGAATTTGTTTATAAGTGATTTGAAGCCATTTATATCTTCTTGATTTAATTGTCAGCAGAAATCTGTCTTAAAAAAAGAGAGAACTCTTCTTATAGGGACATCAAGTAACCTTGGAACTAAATTTGGTTGTTTTGTTGGGAAAGTATAATTTGTCTTAACGAACTTAGCCATTTATAACAGGGCAGTTCAATTGAGACTTCCTGGAATCAAGTTTCTTTATCATTAACTTGGCCATATTTTCACATTAGTAAGATTTATTACTTGGTTAGGAATTTTTTCATCTTAAAAATTTATGCTGGTGGTTGCTGTCTCAGCAGTTAAGAATCCTTATTACTCTTCCAGAGGACCCAGATTAGGTTGTCAGCACCCCTATCCCCCACCTCCCCAGTTCTCTGCAAGCACCAGTCATACACATGGCACAAAGGTATGCATGCAGGCAAAACACTCATACACATACAATTAAAAGTAAATCTTTTAAAAATTTATCTATGCTCTATTATTTGTGGTTAGTGGAAGAGAGGATCATTTTTACTAGGTTCTAAACTTTATCATTTACGATTGTATCCAAGTAGTATAAATCAACCATTTTGACTTTTAAAAGAAATTAGAGTTGTAAGAGTGTAGGTCTGGGTATATAGTCCAGTGGAAGAGTTTGTCCTGAGCGTATTTACCGTTCTAGCATAAACCAACCAGTCACCTAACAAACCAGCCAGTCAGTCAACAAACCAACCAATTGTAAAGCTACCATTACCACTAACAAAACAAAGCTTAAAAGAAGGTGTAAATATAAATCAAACATTTTGTATCATTTAGTCTAGAAATATTCGTGTGTAGTTTGTGGTAAATAACTGTACAAAATAATATGAAAAGATACAATCTTTTCACAGAATGCTTAAATATGTGAGCAGCTGTGGACTAATGAGAACGTGAACTTCGACAGTGATTGTTCAGTGAAGACTAGGACATGGAATTGTAGTGAAGCATCCAAAGGTTTCTGCCTCCATTATGTGTGGAGACTGAGAAGGAGGAAGGCCTTTCCGCAGAATGAGTTAGAGTAATGTAGAATATTGAACAGGATAGTGTAAAAGACAGTTGACAGTAAATCAGATACAAGTAAAAACTTGTGCTGTAAAAATCAGTTCTCCTGTTCATTAATAAAACTTCTATTAGACTGATGTAATTTTTGTAGCAAGAGGTTGGCTTTAAGAGCCTTCCCTTTCTATGGTCACAAACATACTTTGTTTCCTAGACTCATCTGTAGTCTTTGGTGACATTTAGACTCACTGTATTTTTATTTTTAAAGTTTATTTTCACTATTTTAACAAACAGCTGTCATAGAAATATGCTGATGAATACATCGTAATGATTTTCATTCATAGAAAAGGTTTGCTTGGAGTAAGAAAATCTGTGAGTTCAAAGCTAGCCATGGTTATACAGTGAGACCCTCTGTTAAAAAACAAAACAAAAAGATGTGATCCAGTGATGGGAAGACTGAAAACATTTAATAAGTCAAGGCATGATTTTCTCAAGTAGTGCATTTTATAGTGTAGTTAGGGAAAAATTATGGAAGTAACACCTGAATTCATTCTAAAAAACTTGAAGATTTTAAATGTAAACTACCTATTAAAGTTTGTTTACTGACCTAGCAAGGGAGACATAATGTGGTATTAAGTGTCTGAACTTGATTCAGTCTAGGTATATTAGGATTTTGTCTATTTAGTAACTTCTTGTATTTTAAAGGTAGATAGTACTAATAGTAACCATTATTCAGTGTTATTTTGAGAATTCAGTAGCTTAGTGCATGTGCCTTACCCAAAATAGAATTGGGCTCATTGTTTTGAACATAATACTCAGCATTCTTTTTTTTTTTTTTTTTTTTGTCTGGTTTTTTTTTTTTTTTTTTTAGAGACAGGGTTTCTCTGTGTAGCTTTGCGCCTTTCCTGGAGCTCACTTGGTAGCCCAGGCTGGCCTCGAACTCACAGAGATCCTCCTGGCTCTGCCTCCCGAGTGCTGGGATTAAAGGCGTGCGCCACCAACGCCCGGCAATACTCAGCATTCTTAACACCTAAAAATTGTTGCAGCCCTTATACTCTAGTTGAAGTGGAAAGAGAAAATAACTGATTTTTTTTTTTTCCTACAATGTCTTTTACTTTGTTCTTTGAAACAGAATGAGGACATGAGTCAACTTTATTGAGGAATTTCTGACTCTGGGTTCTGTGCTGAATGTAACCTACTATCTAATCAATATAGTGAGCTAATAAAATTGTGTACTTTTAAGATATATAATGGAATAATTAATTTTTAATTGATTTATTTTTATTGAAAAAAATTCATATAGTATATTTTGATCACATTCTTTCTCCTTGCCCCAACTCCTCCCAGATTTCTGTCTACCTGCCTACCCAACAAAAAACACCAAAATAAACAACTTAAAAAAACAAACAAACAAAAAAACAAAACAACAAAGAAAAAGCCAAACCTGGGCAGTGGTGGCACACACCTTTAATCCCAGCACTAGGGAGGCAGAGCCAGGTGCATCTCTGAGTTCGAGGCCAGCCTGGTCTCCAGAGTGAGATCCAGGATAAGTACCCAAACTACACAGAGAAACCCTGTCTCGAAAAACCAACCAACCAGCCAAACAAACAAGCAAAAAACCCAAACAAAATTGTAACAAGAGTCTCCATGGTCTCTATATATACCAATTTATTAAGGGTTTCTATGGGGCAAACAGACTCACTGATAGAAAATGAAGCGACGCTCTTGCCTCTGTGTTCCGGGGAAAGCTTATGACCTGGTTGCTGAGCCATGTGCCAGGAAGCCTTCCATGTCCAAGAAAGGGAATGTGACCCCCTCCTCCTTCCCTTTTAAGAGGTCACTTAGGCAGACAAGAAGCAACACCTCTCTCAGGCCAGCTAGCCCAAGGTCTTGCAACCAACAAGTACAATGTCCAGACCACAGGTAAATGGAAAATTACAGAGATTACTCCAAAAGCTGTCCCATCCTGAAGAATCTAAATCTAGTACCTGATATGCTCTTAGCTAAGATATGAAATTATTGAAACTATAACTGTCTAGTTTCAACCCCATCAAAGACCTGAGAAGGAAAATTATTACCTGAGTAAACAGGAAGTGCAAGCAAGCAACTTCTGAAAAAATGCAAGAAAAGACAGAGACAGCTGGCCTCCTGGACAGTCACCCAAAGTTTCTCTGCAACGTTGTTGCATCCTTTTTTGGCTATAGGCCTAGAATATCTGACAGACCATTTTTAGAAGCAGGATATTTAAAAGACCATCTTACTCTGTCTTAACAAGGTTCAGCAGTCACTTTTCCTTGTCCTACTTGTCCCAAACAGAGACCGTGCTTACTGTCAGCAGCCGAGTCAAGGGCAGTTCTTTGCCCAACAGGTCACAGATAGCCCAAGGTTATGGGTGGGGTGAATTCCCACTACACACAGTAAAAGGCACATCAAAAGCAGTGGAGTCGGTTTTTTTTTTTTTTTTTGGTCCCTGCACATGGACATTGGACCTACCATGGACTCCATTGGAGAAAACTGATTTTATTTTTCTAAGCAGGTATCAACTTTAAGTAGATTCTTGGTTAGGGGTATGGACATATGTGTATTAGTCCTGCTGTGTCTAGATGATACTCTTGGAATCAGCTACCACCTCTGGAGCTTAGAATCTTTCCTTTTCCTCTTGCACATGGATCTCTGAGCCTTGAGGGGAAGTGCTGAGTGCTTCAAAGTCAGTCTCTCACTCTGGCACACTGTCTAGTTAGTGGGGCCTTTGTGTCAATTATCAACTGCTGTAGGAAGAAGCTTCTAATGAGGGTTTAGAAATCTGTCATTAGGAGTCAACTTTATTGCTATGTTCCTTTAGCAGAACAATAGTAGTGTATTATCCCTTAGTCCCATTACCTAGCTAATCTCAGGTTCTTGGCCACTTTAGCAATGTCAGGTAAGGGTTTCATCTTATTAAGTGGGCCCTAAGTACAACTTAAAAGTGGTTGGTTACTCCCATAACATTTATGCCACTATTGATCCAGTATATCTTGCAGGCAGGTTGCTCCTGTATGTTGCAGAGTTTGTAGTGGGTAATATTGATGATCATTTTTCTTGTGGTGGCATGTAGAATAATAAATAAAGCGCCATGAATGCTAGTCAGTAGGGGTGAAGCCTCTAGTGAGTGGGCATCAACTTCATTTCTCTGTGTTTGATGACATAAGTGTCTTCAACCTTAGAGTCTTTGTGGTAGTATTGTATTCCCCAAAATATTGTGTACCCTAATAAATTTATCTGGGGTCAGAGAACAGACAGCCACTTAGATACAGAGGCTAGAAAATGGTGGCACTCACGCCTTTAATCCTAGCATTCCAGAGATAGAAATCCCTCTGGATCTCTGTGAGTTCAAGGCCACATTGGAAATGGCCAGGCATGGTGACACACGCCTTTAATCCCAGAAAGCAAGCCTTTAATCCCAGGGAGTGGTGGTAGAAAGCAGAAAGGTATATAAGGCGTGAGGACCAGAAACTAGAGGCATTTGGCTGGTTAGGCATTTGGCCTGGTTAAGCATTCAGGCTTTTGAGCAGCTGAGTTCTATTTTATTATCTAATTCAGCTGAGACCCATTCTGGACGAGGACTCAGAGGCCTCCAGTCTGAGGAAACAAGACCAGCTGAGGATCCGGCGAGGTGAGGTAGCTGTGGCTTATTCTGTGTCTCTGACCTTCCATTGTTCACCCCAATACCCGGCTCAGATTTGATTTTATTAATAAGACTTTTAAGATTCATGCTACAAGTCTTACCATCAGGTTTTAGAGAGTAGCCAATAGTAGCCTTGGCAGTAGCGGGTCATGTTTGAGGAGGTCTGTGGGATCCCATCTAATGATACATCTTGATACATTGTGAAATGATACCACACTCAAGCTAAGGAGCATATCCATTGCCTCACAGTTTTGTGTGTGTGTGTGTGTGTGTGTGTGTGTGTGTGTGTGTGAGAGAGAGAGAGAGAGAGAGACAGACACACAGAGACAGAGAGAGAGACAGAGACAGAGAGACAGAGAAAGAAAACAAATCCTCAGTCATCATGTTATATCTAGAGCTCCAGAATTTAGTCATATGGCATAATGAAAACTTTATACCTGTCACTTAGCTACAGTTTAATATTACTGTGTGTATGTGCATATTTGTGATAGGAGAGCCATAAGTGGTTGTAGAGCCACTGGAGTTGGAATGACACGTGGTTGTGAGCCATCTCACTTGTAGGTACTGGGAGCTGAACTCTGGTCCTCCAAGAGAGTAGCAAGCACTCTTAACTGCTTCTCTTCGGCTCCCAACTCTTGGTGCTGGATTCCAGGTGAATTGCTACACCCATCTGGCTTTTAAAATAGTTTTTGGTAGTCGTTCTCCAGTTCTCAGACATGTTGGGCAGATGGTTTACCTGTTGAGTTATCTAGAGATGGACAAAGCCTCTCAGAGCTTTAAATCTTGCTTCTTTCTAGTTCTACTATTTCAAGTCAAGCATTTAAGTCTTGTTTAAATTTAATTTTTGTATGTGGTCTAAGGTCAAGGTCCAGTTTCATTATTCTGAATGTGGAAATCCAAGTTTTATTGGTATGTATACCCAAATTGGTTAATGAAGAATTCTCTTTTATCTGTTGTGTGTAGATTCTTGATATTCTTGTTCAATTTTTTTTGAGCATTTTTCCTTTTTCTTTTCTGAGCTTCATTAGGTGTTTGTGATTTTTAAGAAAGTCAGTTCTAATTATTTTAATTACTTGTTTTTGTAGTATAGTTGATTAAATGAGTGTGATGCTTCTGCTTTGTTTTTTTAATAAGATTGCTGTACTTTGGGGGTCTTGTATAGTTCCATGCAAGTTTTAAAAAGTACTTTTTTTTTTTCTGTTTCTGTGAAAAATGCAGTTGGGATTTTGTGTAGGGTTTTCATTGACTCCATAGACCATGCTGGTTAGTGAGCACATTTCCAGTACTAATTACTTGAACTCACTAGTGTGTGATAGCTTTCTTTTTGATGGTATTATATGTGGAATAGCCTTCTTCATTTTTCTGTGTGTGTGTGTGTGTGTGTGTGTGTGTGTGTGTGTGTGTGTATTTAATCTGATTTTATGTATGTAAGTGTTTTGCGTACATATATGTCGGTGTACCATGTCTTGCCTGGTGCCCAAGGAGGTCAGAAGAGGGTGTTACATTTCCCCAGAACTGCTGTCACAGATGGTTGTGAGCTGCCATGTGGGTTGCTGGGAACTGAACTTTGGTCCTCTTGAAGAGGAGCAAATGCTCTTAAGCATTGAGCCATCTCTCCAGCCTTGTAATTTTTTTTGACTATTTGCTGTTAATGTATAGATATGAAACTAATTTTTGGTATGTAATTTTATATCCTGCAACTGTATTTAATTTATCCTAAGTTTTGTTTTTTAAGATGAAATCTTTAAAGGTTTCGAATACATAGAAGATTGTGTCCTATG
>CABHPP010128841.1:23412-50678 GCA_902168425.1 Peromyscus attwateri | reverse complement strand
CTTTCTCAGATTTCAACTGTTTGGGATGTTTTTGAATATTTACATGGATTTGACTGGGTTAGCTTTGTCTAATCTAAAATGCTATAAAATGCAAAAGGTTTTTTTTGAGTGTGTTACTGGTGCTTAAAACACGTTGGATTTTGTGTTTTCAAGTTGGAGACACTTTCCCTGTTTGCCTTTTTATTGTCTAAAAATACCGTTTTATTTATTTAAGCTTGCATTATATTGTGTAAAGCACCGTGGGCTTAATAAACCTAGATAATGGCCTCTAACTTCAGGAATGATGGAAGAGACTTGTAGATCACCATAAACCACAATTTGATAAGGGGTGTATGAGGAACATGTCAAATTCTTCAGAGGAGGGAAACAGCTGCCTTTCCGTTCAGGTCCCTCCAAGGAGGTCACAGAAAGGGAACCTGTGTTCGTTAGTGTGTGATGAGTGGGAAGTCGGTAGGAGTGAAGGAGTACAGGGAGAGGACGACAGGAGGACACAGTTAGAAGTACCTGACAGTTAGACAGAGTACGAAGTCACTTAAAGGTCTGAATAAAGGAGCAATAGCAAAGTTAAAGCTTGGGAAGCATGTGGGGTCTTTTACAAGGCTTTGTGTATAAGGTTTTTTTTTTTTTTTTTTTTTTTTTTTTTAACATACACTGTCAGAGATATCTTGTCTGCTCGTAGCATAAAACCTTGTATACTCAATTTTATTTTCTGACCTACATATTTTGCTTCTAAAGAGGACAAGCACATGTCTTACTCACCCAAGTCTAGTTTGGATGGCTTCACCATCTTATTGAGTGAAGATTTGCCTTAAATTTAGAATATCTTATTCATATGCCAATTTAAAATCTTGTTTTTAACTACTTAGCAGTTTTTCTTTGTAGTAGCAGTTGGTGTCAGTGACTTGACTTGAATAGTTTTGTAAGAAGCCTTTTATTACATAACACTTGTAAATCATGGGACATAAACACAGATGTTTACAAATGGCTAATATGTGAATGGTTTGTTAAATGGTTCCTATATGTAATGTAAAGTGGCCTTTTCTCCAGGAGACCTTGGCTACTTATCCGGAATTAATAAGAATGAATCTATAAACAGGTTAAGACACACTCACACACACCCCCATACATCTTGATATATTTATTTAGGTATTTTTTTGGCTAAAAAGTTTAACCCTGGTAAATATTTAACCAAAATAAGTTCTCTGTTGTTGCCTAAATTACTGGTGACCCGGTTCTGTTTTCTGCAACAACTATATATACATACTTTTGACTGGGTAGGCTTAATGCCTACTCTGTTGATTATTTAGTATAATATATAAGGGTTTGTAAAATACCTAGTTAACATTATAGAAATGGTAGACAGAGGGCTGAGAATATAGCCCAGTGTAGAGTGCTTGCCTAGCATGTGTGAGGCTCTCAGTTTCATTTCCAGCACTGCTAAGATAACCCTCAGAGCCCAGAAGAGTATGTCTGAATTCTTGTTGCTGCAATTAGAGATAGTTTTGAGCAGTCTGATGTTGGTGCTGAAAACCAGACTCATGTCCTGCAAGAACTGTATTTGCTCTTAACCACTGAGCCATCTATCTGGCCCCTAGATATCTCTTGTACAAAAGAGCAAACCCCAGTGCTGGGTGATGGTGGTACCGCTTGCCTTTCTCACAAAAAACCAAACAAACAAAACCTTTCTCACAAAAAAAAAAAAAAAAAAAAAAAAAAAAACAAAAACCAAAACCAAAATTAAAAAAGCAGCCCAAAATTTGCTTGTTGTTTTATAACTTTTTATTCTTATTTCCAAAATTTTAAGCAGAGATTACTGTCTAGTAATTCTTAAAAATGCTTCTGAGATGCTTTTTGGAAATGCAGTTTTTTTGTTTGTTTGTTTTGTTTTGTTTTGTTTACACTGAGTTTCTCTGTGTAACAGTCCTGGCTGTCCTGGAACTCTCTTTGTAGACCAGGCTGGCCTTGAACTCATTGAGATTCTCCTGCCTCTGCCTCCCAAGTACTGGGATTAAAGGTGTGCGCCACCACTGCCTGCCTTTGGAAATGCAGTTTTTATCAGTCATTTATTTTGGTAATGTCTCACAAGAAGGCTTTGTTTTTAATTGTACTCTTTATTTAAGGAGGTTCCTGGAGTTTTTATCATTTACATTTATCACTGGGAAAAATCCATTATTTGTATTTAAAATATAGTGAGCAAAATTAATAGCATTAGATATAATTGTTAAACTTTTAGAAATTAACATGCCACTTGGTAGAAGTTTAATTGGTAAGTTGCAGCAAAGGTCTGTACTTAAACAGTAGGGTTAATAACTATCTTTTTTTTTTCTTCTCTTTTTTTCTTTCCCTTCTGTTGGCTTTTCAAGTTGCACTTAGCTCAGGCTCTTTGAAATGATTTTCTTTGAAAGCATTTTGACATTGTTTTAATTGAATGAAGCTGCAGAACTGACATGATAAATCAACACAGAATGAGTTTTAATGCAAGGCATAGCACATTAACCTGGAAATTGGTTGCAATAGACAAAGCAGCTGCTATGATTATTATTTTTTTTCATTCTCTGCTTACAGCATCTTGAGAAGGATGACCTTGACAGTTTCAGTTGCATTAGAATCCCTGTGGTGTGCACTTTAGTGGACTTGAGCTCTTTGTTGGTTCATGGGTGCAATAGTAAGTGGTTTTTAAGGTTAAGAAAATTTTATCTCTCACAGATTCAATAGTTCTGTTTTATCTCCCTTACAAACAATTTTAAAGTAAGTAAGAGTTGTAAGAATTAGCATTTTTCCCCCCTTCTAGTCTCATGGCTAGAGTTGTGGCAAAGGATATTTAATCTGTCAGAAGGGTAAGATGTGCCCTCTCAGTGGACACGTGGTAGAGTAGACCAACTGGTTTGATAAATGATGCAGGTCAGACGTACGTAAGTATTAGTTAACATGCGAAAATGTCTCCATAGAGGCTGGGAAGATGGCTCCGTAGGTAAAATGCTTCGTGTGCAAGTATGAAGACTTATGGTGAAACCCCTAAACCAAGGAAAGTTGTGCCAAGAACTCAAATCTTTAATCCCAGTGCTTCTGCAGGGAGATAGGAGGCAGAGGACAGAATCTTTAGGCAGTCACAGACCAACTCTCCTGGTACAGAGTGGCAAACAGCAAAGAGATACCTGTCTCAAGGTGGAAGGCATCTGACACTCAGAGTTGGCCTGATTTTCATATTTGACACCTTTATGCACACACATGATATACTTGGACGAACACACACACACGTTAATTAATGCCTACTGAGAGAAAGAATCAAGTCTTTTTCATGGATGATCCCCTTATACCCAATACCTATACCCTTATAATACCAAGTAATCAGCCCTTAAAAATTATAAATGAGCACATCAGGGAGAGGTAGGGATAGGTTGTGTGTGTCAGTAGTCATTAATTGAAGAGCCATGAACTTGGGGTAGGGGGCGCGCCGCACAGGAGGAGTTGGGGTGGTGATGTTAATACAGTGCTCATGAATTTAAAAGACTTAAAAATTAGCAGTGGATTTTAAAGCATACAACTTTTAAGACAGGTGAGTAGGTATGTAACTTCCATTCTAATGGGAAAAGGAAATCTATATTTTGTTGTGCAAATTTCCCTCGTCATGAGAAAAGGAGAAGGGGCAGGAAAGAAAAAGCAACACAGAAAGGTAGGATGTGTAGAAAGCACATATTAGTAAGAGTAGATAAAATCATGTGGTGCAAATGGGGTCATTTAAAATACAAAAATTGATAAATTTAAAAGTTCATTTAGGTACTTCTTACAGGAATCTAAAATTAAAAAGATTAAAAATAATATAGTCAAGAAATACACAGTACGGAAAGACAAGCAAAAATTTTGTGTCTTTATTAATAGCAATGTAGGATTAATGGCGAAAAGCCATTAATGAAAATAAAAAAGCCTACTACAGAATGATAAGATTTTTACATTTGTACATGTCAAATAACATAACTTTTAAAGACATAAAGCCAAAATAAAAGTAGAAGGACAAGGAAACGTAGGTAGAGCACAGTGGTAGAGCACTTGTTAATGTCGCTGAGGGTCCTGAGCTGGATCTGCAGCATAAGAAGGGCTAACAGACATAATCATAGCAGACTGTACCTCATTTCCAAGCACCCATTTAATATTAATGAAAACTTGACTGTGGGGGCAATTACGGAAATGGCTCAGTGAGTAGAGTGCTCGCAAAAGCGAAAGGACCTGAGTTCAGATCCCTAGCACCCACATACACAAAAGCTCCATGTGGGAGAAATAGACTAAGACAGTCAGATCCTGAGTGCCTTGCTGGTCCATCGGCCTCGGTGAGTCTTTGAGCATTGGATTCAATGAGAGATCCTTTCTGAGGAAATAAGGTAGACAAGAATAGGAGATACCTAGTCTTGCATCCACATGTGCATGTGTGGATGAGTGTAAACACACACACACTTTTATTTTTAATTGACTAAATCCTGTGTCTGAACAAATCCAGGTCTGAACAAACATTAAATGTTTGATAATTTATATAGTGTGTATATATATTAATATATATATTTATCTAAAGTATAGGAAGGTAGAAATCAAACCAAAGATAATTGGGAAATTCTTACATTTTTGAGAAATCGTTATATATTTTGTAGCATGTAGAAAGCATGCAATAAGGAAGTATTTATTTCAGAGTTAGAAAACCAGATTAAACCTTACAGGAAGAAAGGAAAGAAATAAAAAGCTAAGAAGAGATATCAAAGGAAGGATGTATGAAATGAAATGAACCAAAGTAAATTAATAAGCAAACCCCAAAATGGCAGTTTCAATGAATCATTTACTGAACTTTTACCTTTGCAACTGAGTTCATTATAGCAACTGTGGTTTGTGTCTGCAGTCAGCTGTTGGACCCACTAGGCGGTTCTTAAGATAAACACCTCTGTCTTTTAATTAGTATAGCATTTCTTCTATTGCATTGTACTTTCAAAACAAGTCACAGTGTTATTCTAAATTCTAGAGGTCAACAAAGGTACATATTTATATTGCACATAAAAAAGAATATAATGAGGCTTGGAGAGTTGTAGCCATTCTATTTTAAATGAAATCTACTCCAGGGAGCAAAACTAGCAGTCGATGTCTTGGAAGACTGGTAGCATAGATAACCAGGAATAAAAAAAATTCTCATCATAGGGCTGAGAAGATGGCTTAGTGGGTAAGAGTATTTGCTGTCCTTTCAGAGACCCTGTACCCACAGAGTGGTTCACAACCATCTGTAGCTACAGTTATAGGGAACCGGCATCCTCTCTTGGCCTTTTCTAGGCACCATACCTGAACATGGTGCACAGACATACATGCAGGCTAATACTCATACACATGAAACAAACAAGCAAACACTGGGGTTAACAAATACTTAAATAAATTTCATTCTATAAATTTGATTATTTAGGGAATATAGGCACATTTGTAAGAAAGACAACCACAATACATCAAAATGGATAATACTAACGTATAAAAATATCAAAATTAATGAAGCTGAGTCTATCACCAGTGAGTTCTAATTGGTATTTAAGAAAAAAAATAGTATTAATATCATATAAGCTCATCCAGAGAGTTGGAAACATTCCAACATGTTTGGAGGCCTGAATAACCTTAATGTCTATACCTGAGGTCCTTATTATGAGAGAAGAAAATTATAAATAAGTTCCATTCCTGATTGTATTTTTATTTTGTGTATATGGATCTTTTTTTTTTTTTTTTTTTTTTTCCCTGCATGTATGTCTGTGTACCACATGCATGCCTGGTTCCTAGGGAAACAGAAGAGGGCTTTGGATCCCTAGAACTGGAATTTTGGATGATTATGAGCCGCCATGTGAGCGCCAGAAATTGAACCCAGGCTTTCTGGAAGAACAGCCAGTGCTAACTGCTGGACCAGTGCTTCAGCCCTGTGAATGTACATATTTTTAAATCAGCCACCAAAATGTTGGAAACTGAATCTAGTAGGGTATAAACAGAAAAGTAAATGTATAATGTCCAAGTTGAGTCTGTTGCAGGGATCTAAGATTGGTTTAACATTTAAAAAAATTAGTAACCCTCTCATCTGACGAAGTATGTAAGATGCTTAGATCGCCTAGAACTTCATCAGCCTTGGTCTTGAAACTAGTAGTAGCAAGTTGAGAATGATACACATTTGCTTGTGTACTCAGGGTGTGCTATGTGAGAAGTAAAGAAAAATATATAGTTGGAACAGAAAAAATATGACTTATGATTTGCAAGTGACAATGGCAGTTTATGTAAGTGCCCCCCCCCCCCCCCCCGGAACAATTATGAAAATCAGTAATCAAGAAACAGTGTTTCTGGGTAAAGATTGATAAAGAAAATGAATTATATATTCACATTTTAGAAACAAAGTGGATTTCAAAAATGTATGCAGGCTGATAGGAACACTTAAGTTTTTAGAACTAGCTTAAAAATAATAAAGGCACAACAAAAAAGCTTTTATATTCTTGAGAGATGAAAGAAGGTCCAACTAAATGAAGAAATTAGGCCATTATTCATGGTTTTAAAGTTCTAGTAGTTGATCCCAATGCATTCTCTAATGAGTATCTAAAAAATATATGCTGTAATAGAAAATGGAAAATATATTTGCACCAGACAGTATAATATGATATAGTAGGAATTAATAGATTAATGGAATAGAAAGCCCCAAATACTGACATGTGTACTCATATGTAGCTTAGCGATAGGGTATGTCCTGAGAAGTGCATTGTTTGACAATTTTACTGTTGTGTGGACAGCATAAAATATACTACAGACCTACGTGATACTGATTGGTCACCCATCAGATGTGTAAGGCTAATACAAGTGTGATGTTACATGATGTTTACAGGAAGCTAGTTTTTATCTGGTGAGTAGAGGTTTGCCCTTCCTAGTGACCTTTAAAATTGTGTAAATATGAATAATAGAAGCTTCTATTGAGGGATGCTAAAGTTTTGTTTATACAGTTACTTTTGTCACTGACTTTTTCATAGAAAGTTTAGACTCCTTGCCTAAACTTGTAGAAGTATAAGTTAAAAGTGGGACTAGAAGAAGAAAAAGTCAAATAAGGCCTTTTTAAGAAATAATAAAAAAAAAAGCATACTCAAGAGTTTTATACTTAGCTCAGGCTAGAACCTAGTTTGAACATTAATGTTCTAGCAGCAATGTGGAACTGTCAATTACAGAATTGTCTCTGGAGACAGAACTTTTCTAGTTATGAAAGTAAAGCAGGACTCTTACCCAAGTATTATTGTTAAAGGACAGGATTTATTTTGAAGAGGGGATCACGCTTTGTGTGATATTCAGTGTTTTGTTAACTCTTTACTTTATACTCTGGCTTAGATTATGTGTTGATGGACGACTCAGTAAAATACCTTTGTTTAGCTAGATTGTTCTTTAGAGTTTGCAGTAATACATAAGAAATTCCTCATAAAGCAATGACTTACATCTCATTTGGCAAGAAATATATGAGTTCCAGGTTTCACTTCTCTTTGGTTCATGTTCAGTGGAGATGGAGTAAGCAAATGCATATGTATGCTTTCAAATAACTTTGATACAACTTTCAGCAAGTGAGTAATATATATTATCTTTCCCCACAGTTTAATTTTGTTGGGAGAATCCTTGGACCTAGAGGACTTACAGCTAAACAACTTGAAGCAGAAACAGGATGTAAAATCATGGTCCGAGGCAAAGGCTCCATGAGGGATAAAAAGAAGGTAAGTCTGTGATAAACAGGCATGTTTTCCAGCATTTTTGCCCCCTTGATTATTAAATCAAGTTCCTCATCTCATAGACATTGTGATCCTCACAGTGAGAACTTTGAAATTGTTTTAAGACATTTTCCTGATTTCCTTGTTACCATTTTAATTCAAGAACTGAAGTATCTAAATAAATAATCATTACTCTAGTATGATAACCTGCTTTGATAACTTACAATTTAAGAACTGCCAATAAGAATTTGACTACTGCGTTTTATGTAAAAATGTGCAACTAAAACTTGAAGAAAAAAAACAAAACAAACTGAAGTGGCATTTTGTTTTTGTGATGGAACCCAAGGCCTTGAGATGTGCCACAGAGTTATAGCACCAGGTCTTTAAGTTTTAGTTGGAGGTCTCACATCCCAACCCCTCCACACTTCTTTTTTTTTTTTTTTTTTAAAAGATCATACCATGATAAGTTGCCCAGGTTGGCTTCATTTTAGCTCACTTTTTTGCATAGCTGGCCTTGCAGGTATAACACTGTGCTCAGCTCCTATAGTGTTTGTTTTTATAGACCCCAAATGAGCTTGGCTGGATGAGTGGGGACAGTTAGTTTCAGCAGTGTTTCCTTTCTAGACATGTTACTCTAGTAAGTGAATCTACTTTCTATTTTTCACCCCTACTCCTCCAAACACTGCTGTTACTTTGTGTGTAATCGAGAGAGGGAGAGAGAACTCTTGAGGGATTGTTTTGTCAGTTGAATTAATTATTTGATGCTGAACTATTTACTTTAAATATTGTTGTTAGCGAGATTTTATTTGCCTAGTTTTCTTTTATCTAGAATGCTAAATTTTCTGTCAGGAGAAAAAAAGAAAAAAGTGATTTTAAATACTGTGAGTTCTATTACTGTTGATCAAAACTGTTATTCTTAAGGGTGATTTTATTTTTTCAATACGCTGTATTTTTTTTTAAAGAGCTCTCAGATGATAAGTCTGGGGTCCGTTTATGTTGGAACACCTGTGGAGTTTATAGAGGAAGTGACTGACCAAGGTTCCGGCTTGGTTCTGTGTGCTGTCACCTAACCACCCAGAGGTTGACTGCACCGTACTCCTTAGTTCCCTGCAAAGGAGCGGGCAGCTAGAGGGTTGGAAGGAAAGGCTGCTCATATCTCTAATAATGTCTTTATTAGATAGTTGAATTTAAAGATAGTTTTGTGGGAGTTATATGATGCTTTTACCCTAGAACATTTTTAGGTGTTGTATTTATATTTTTTAAAATAAAAATTTGAAACAAACATATTCAGAATTAGATGCGTTATAATCTTCTGAAATTTTGGCTCCCTAGAGTGAGTGGCCTTAGGGTGGCATTGGCTTTAAACAGTACTAATGTAGTAGCCTAAGGACATTGAATGAAGTTTTGACAACTTAAGAGCACACTGGTCTTCACCAGAAAAGTGATGTATATCCACTAGTTAAGAAGTATTCTTTCGGGGCTGGAGAGATGGCTCAGAGGTTAAGAGCACTGACTGCTCTTCCAGAGGTCCTGAGTTCCATTCCCAGCACCCACATGGTGGCTCACAACCATCTGTAATGAGATCTGGTGCCCTCTTCTGGCCTGCAGACATACAGAACATTGTATACATAATAAATAAATAAATCTTTAAAAAAAAAAAAAAAAAAAGAAAAACTTTTTTTTGGGCTTGAGATGGCTCACCGGTTAAAAGTGCTGATTGCTCTTCCAGAGGACCTACATTCAAGATTCCCAGCACCCACATGGCAGCTCACAACTGTCTGTAACTCTAGGGTCCAACACCTTCACACAGACTTATATATAGGCAAAACACCAGTGCACATAAAAATTGAAAGAAAAAAAAAAGAAATACTGTTTCTTAAAGAAAATACTGTTCCCCTTTTCTAAGTTGCTGCTAATTTGGGTTGGCCCCGTTAAGTTAAACCCTGGCCATACAGTACTCACAGATGAGAATTAGAAATTATTTTTAGACATGAGTAAAGAATATTTTCTACTGTCTTTGGCAGAATAGAATGATAAAGATTGAGCATTAATCAGATTGTAGGTTTGAATTTGGTTTTGCCTTGTATTGTTTGAGGGTTGAATGAGGTACGAATGTCAAGCTCTTAGAACAAGGAGATGGATATTAATAATTATTCAAATAAATGATACTGGCTATATATATATATATATTTAAATAAAGGCTGGTGGAGATACTTATGTAATAGGAGAAAATACAATTATTTTACTTTTGTAAATGATAGCATTTCCTGTTGTCTGGTGTGGTCACTTTTTAGTGTCCCAGTCATTGTAGGGTCTCTCCAGTGTTGGGAGTTACTAATTCTTAACCTTATTGGTAGAAACCGTTCCTACATTTTATTTTCTCCTGTTGTCTATTGAGATATGAAACCTCTAAGATTATACACATTATATATGTATATGTTTTATATATGTATCACATATATAAAGCATACCTGCCATACATATGCATGTATGTGTAGCAAGAATCTTAAAAGTTCTTATTAATAAAATCAAACCCGGGGCCAGTTATTGGGGTGAAATGCTGGATGGTCAGAGAGACAGAACAAGCCACAGCTAACCTCAGCTGGTCTTGTTTCCTCAGACTGGAAGCTTCTGTGTCCTCATATCCAAATGGCTCTCAGCTGAACTGTGCTGCTAGAAGCCTGAAAGCTTAACCAGCCAAAATGCTTAACCAGCCAAATGCTTTTTGTTTCTGGTTTTTACGCCTTACATATCTTTCTGCTTTCTACCACCACTCCCTGAGATTAAAGGCTCGCTTTCTGGGATTGTCACCATGTCTGGCTGTTTCCAATGTGGCCTTGAACTCACAGAGATCCAGAGGGATTTCTGTCTCTGGAATGCTAGGATTAAAGGCGTGAGTGCCACCATTTTCTAGCCTCTGTATCTAGTGACTGTCTGTTCTCTGACCCCAGATAAATTTATTAGGGTGTACAATATTTTGGGGAACACAGTACCACCACATATGTATTACACACATGTAGAAAACAATAGTAAAATAAATGAAAACACCTGAATATGAATTAGCTGCCAGATACATTGTCAGTGTTGTTAAAATGCTGTAATGAACCTGCTAACTTGAATGGTTTTTTTGTGACTGATACTTTCTTATGTGAATTTTGTGAGGAATTTATATATAAATTTTTATCATCAAAATCTTTTCAATTTTGTGGCATATAACTTTTAATCATGTAATATTTGTTTATGATGTGATAATGCATATGTGCTTTTTTTGCGTGTATGGTGTGTATGTGTGTATGCATGCATGTGCTCATATATGTGGGTACATGTGTATGACCCACATGGATGTAGAAGCCAAAGCTTGATGTCTCAGCTTTTCTTTGATTACTTATGTATTGATTCAGGGTCTCTCACTTGAACTCTCCACCTTATATATTGTTCTCACTTGAACATAGAACACTGATTCAGCTAGTCTTAGTCTAGTTGTCTTCATTTCCTGTGTACTGTGATCATGGGTGGGTCCCGCACTCTTAGGACTTTTCCGTGGGTTCTGGAGATCCAAACTGTTCCTCACCCTTGGAAAGCAATTGCTTTACCCACTGAGCCATCTAACCACTGAGCCATCTTCTCCAACCCAGTGTGCTTTTAAAAGTGTTGATAATAAAGTAAAATGAGAAAGAAAAAAGGTGTTTTCACTTGGTGCTTGTGTGTTTGGTAAAAAATAAAACAAGCAGAAAAGTAATGACATAAATAAGTTAAAATAACAAGGCTAATAAGTATGTTTTAATAGTAAAAATGAAAATTTATCTGGCTTTAATGCTTTTATGTGTATGTGCTAAAATACTAAGAAAGCTAGAAAAACAATCCTTACTGCTTCGTTGACATTTGACAAAAACATTATGATAGAAATGATATTTGTTGATGGAATCCTTCACTAAACACAACACATACTGTCTTTTATGGAATTCCCTTGCTATTTGGTGAATACTTGGCATTGAGTAAGCATTAGAAAAGATACCTATGAACAGTTGGTCCTGTAGTTCTGGTAATGAAAGAATGATGCAGATGCACCCCTCCTTGGCTTCCCCTCCCCAAAGGTTTGGCAAACAGTGATTATAGGCTCTCCCTGCTTTTAATTCTTTCTGGAAGATAGGTAGTGGCATGTAATTCTAAGATGCTGGTTTTAAGCACATGAGTTAATATGTCAATTTAGTTTTCAATTTTTGCGTTGATAATAATTATTATTGGTGGACTTATCAGCACTGTTTTTTTGTTTGTTTTAAAATTTAAGTAGCCAGCAGGATGGAGTCATAGAACCCAAGGGCAGGGCTGATAGAATTTGGAATACTAGTAGGAATGTCTTGTCTGTACCAGGAAGCTGTGTCCCAGTACCTTCTTATCTCTGTGGTTGAGTATGCTTGTGGTAACAGCATTGTTAGAAAATATATTATAAGTAAAAATCAGCTACTTTGTGGTAAAATCTTCTGATTTAATTCTGTGTATTTTCCATTAGCTCTGTTCTCAATATTTGACACACACTTGTTTCAGATAATCTGGGTTTTATTATTTACATTTTGTAGGTGAAGAGACTTCTATCAGGGAGGTTGAGTGATTTCCCAGAGTTGACATGCCAAAAAAGTGGTAGTCAGACCTTGAAGCAGAGCCTGCACTGTGTTGTTCGATGGGCTACTTTTTAGCTGTAAACTGTTTCCAACTGCAGAAATACTGCAACATTGGAATTCAGGAAGCCAATTTATCGTATTTTATTAAATTCTTTCAGGCTTTCTTCTTTTTCCATGGGTGATAATAGGTTTAAATATTGTTTGACTTAAGGATGAGAAGAAAGCAAGTTATTTTTCATACTCGCAGAACACGAAGCACCCCTGATATTAGATGTCTAGGGACTTCTTACACTATAATAATCAGCAGTCAGGTCTGTCGGGAGCATTTACTGATATCATGTAATTTGAGCACTATCTCTCTGGAGATTGTATCAGATTATAGAAGTTATAGAAGTGAACTCCACTGCAGAAGCCAAGCACAGCCCCATCTGTTGAGCTCTAAGCCTTTTTTTTTCTAATCAATCTCTCTCTCTCTCTCTCTCTCTCTCTCTCTCTCTCTCTATCTCTCTCTCTCTCTCTCTCTCTCTCTCAAGTCTGATTAATTTGCTAGCAAGACCTACCCAGAATACCATTTAGGCTTGGCAGTTTGCTATTAAAGGATATTTAAGGGACAGATGAACAGCTTTATGGAATGGATGTCCAGAGTAAGTCATGGGGAAAGGTAGAGTCTTCATGGCATTTTCTGGGAGTGACACCTTTCAGGCTTTTCTGGTTGTTGAGCTGCATAGAAATTCCCCTAATTCTGTCCTTAAGAGTTTTGTAAGGCTTCTTTGGGGGGTGGTAATTGGTGACATCATTGGCCATTGATGGTAAAATCATCCTTTATTTCCTTTCTTTTTCTCTTTTTGGAAACTAGAAAGTGTCAGCCTTTTTGGTTAAAATGATGTTAGTTTCCCTGGCAACCCACTCACATGCTGGGACTGTCCCATAACCTTTAGTCATCTATTAACCCATTAGTTACAAAGAGTCTAAATGAGAGCTCTTTTGCCAGGAAATGAAGAACAGATATACTCATAATGAATCACGTATCATACAGATTATTTCTCATTTGAAATCTTCTAATTGTGTGTTTAAAAATTAGAATATTCAAATATGTAGTGGGGACAGGACCCAATCTAAACATGAAATTCACCTATGTTTTGTATACCTTTCTCTTATACCTTGAGGGTAGTTGTGTACAGCTTTGTGTTGTTCACTTACTTTGTGACTACCATCTGTCACATGGGGTCACTTAGAGAATTTCCTGTTTATGACACGTGCATACTCAGGAATATCTGAGGTATTTTGGAGTACTTAATAATTTCTAGCTAGGGAGCTTCAACTTAGGCAGTAATTCTTTTGATACTCAGTAGTTTAGGGAGAGAAAGTAATAGAACAGAACTGTGTTCTGTACATAACTACTTACTGATTTTAATTACATCTATTTACTTATTTTATATCCTGACTGCAGTTTCCCCTCCTTCCTCTGCACCCATCCCCCTGCTCCTCTGTTTCTGTTCAGAAAGGGGCAGGTCTCACATGGGTATCAACAAAACATGGCATATCAAGTTGCAGTATGTACTAAGGCTGGGCAAGGCAGTATGAAGAGTAGGTTCCCAAAAGCCAGCCAAAAATGTTAAGGAGAGTTCCTGCTCCCACTGTTAGGAGTCCCACAAGTAGACCAAACTACACACTGTCACATATATGCAGAGGGCCTAGGTTGTTCCCATACAGGCTCCCTGGATGTTGGTTCAGACTCTGTGAACTCCTATGAGCCCAAGTTAATTGTTTCTGTGGGTTTTCTTGTGATGTCCTTGACCCTTCTGGCTCATACAGTCCTTTGACTCTTCAGCAGGATTCCCTGAGATCGGCCTAATGTTTGGCTGTGGATCCACTATACCTGAGTTACTGGATGAAGACTTATGACAGTTGGGATAGTCACCAATCCCAGCACATCCCATAGGCGCTTACTAATTTTTGTGGGATGATAGTTATTATAGTGACACAGGAAGTCTTAGTAGGAACACTTTAGGTTTCTATTACCAGTCTACAGATCTATGAGCTCTTCCTTGTCCTAAATGGAAGGGAACAAAGTGTCCACGCCTGGGAATTCTTGCCTCACACCTCATTCTGTTTAGTCAAATCCTGCTATGATTGACATGTTTAGAGTTGATGAAGCTGGGTCAGTCAAATCTATCTTACAGAAGTTCTCAGACTCAGCAGTTTTAGTTAGAATCCTGTTCACTATGAAGGAGGATGTATGGGTGGGGGTCTAGGACTGCTAATAGCACCAGCCCATGTCACTGTCGTCAATACCTGATTCGGGCTATCCATCAGCCTCAAGAGCTAATGAGTGGCATTGGTCCTGTCTCACAGGCTTTGATTAAGGGGGGGGGGGTGTAGTAGCCCATTCATTCCCTTGTTTCAAACAAAACATTGCTCTAAATAGAAGCCTACCTATCTCCTTGGGCAAATTCACCTGCACAGTATGCCATTTCCTTTGGAATGTGGGCTTTCAAAACCACATAAAACTGATAAAAAAAAAAAACCCTTTAATTTTAAAGTTAACCTTGTTTGTTTGTATATTTGACCATTTGTCTTGTTTTAGAGCTGTGTCCCTTTTAACTGTTTTAAGGATGTACAGTATTTTGTGACTGATTTATAAAATGTTACAGACATATATTATGTAATAGAAAACAGGTGGAATTCTTGAATTTTGTCTTGAAGAATTTAATAGAATATTTTATAAGGTCATTTCTAGGATAGAATTCTTAAATAAATGGTCATGTACTTCTCAAATGTAATGTTTTTTTTTTTTTTTTTTCGTTTGGGGGGTTTTTTTTTTTTTTGTTTTTTATCTTATCTATTTATTTATTTATTTATTTTTGGTTTTTCGAGATGGTTTCTCTTTGTAGCTTTGGCGCCTTTCCTGGAACTCACTCTGTAGCCCAGGCTGGCCTCGAACTCACAGAGATCCACCTGCCTCTGCCACCTAAGTGCTGTGATTAAAGGCGTGCGCCACCACTGCTCGGCATTCTTACCTAATTTATTTTGTCAATATGGAATACTGTATGAGAGTTGGAAAGTGCCACATGGACTTAGGCAGTCCACTGGGCACTAAGGTGGCACAGTGAGTGCGCATCATGGTCTTGAAGCCTGGCAACCTTTGTGTGGTCTCCATGGCTCACATGGCGAAGGGAGAGAACTGATTCTTAGAAGGTATGCTCTGACCTCCACACACAGGCATAGTCACTCATGAACAAACACTAAATTTAATTAAAAAGATTAAAAACCAAGTACATTATTTTAGAAACTACTTCTGACAGTTTGGGAATGTTTTCTAGGTTGTTCAAATAATTGTTCATATGTACATATCTTTATAGAAAAATTGGATCATGCTAATTCTTAATTTTAGCTTTCTCCTGCAATGTTATGTTTCATCCTTTTTCATCTTACCAGGTAGTTGAGGTATATGCTGAGGGATAGGAAGGTGTACTCAAACAGAATTCCAAATAATAGTGTACACAAACTAAATTTCTTCCTTTTTTTTTTTTTTTTAAAGGAGTGTAAGGGTTGACGGGTTTTATTTTTTTACTTTTATTTTTGTTTTTATGGAGGGTTACTGTTGTCTAAATGTTTTGAAAGAGATAAATTTAGTTTTGTAGTTGATACACTACTTCCATTTGTTCTGAAGAATTCCCATGGATTTTGCTAGTTACATTTTCATGATGGATTAACATTTGTCTCTTGTCTTAATGCCGTTGACAGCTAGTGGCACAATTATCTAACACAAATACAGCTCCAAAGAACTTGTTTCATTGACTTTGTTGAGTACTCTGTTTTTAGTAAATAATGCTTTAAGCACAGATATGACTTACTTATTTTTTAAGCATCTTTTCACTGGAAAAAAAAAATGGAAACAGGACAACCAGCAGCCTATTGGGCTGTTAACTGTCCATGAATCAGCACCACCACCACTTGTCTTTTTTCAGGAGGGCTCTTTCTTACCCCTTTCCTGTTCCTCTCCACTATGTGTTAGATTATTAAAGGAGCAAATTCTAGACATACAGTTTCAACTTTAAATATTTTATTATGTAGCTCTAAAATAATCTCAATAATAATAATAATTTTTTCTTTATATCACTAAATGTGTAGTCCATACTCATAGTTCTTCTCATGTCCTATAAGTATTCTTTAAAAAAAAAAAATGCTCGTTTAAAGTATATCCAGCCACACACCTTTAATCCCAGCATTAAGTGGGTAGAGGCAGGCAGATTTCTGTCAGTTCAAGGTCAGTCTGGTCTATAGAGTGAGATCCTGTCTCAAACAAAACAAAACAGAACCACCCACAACCCATAAATTACATCAAGTCTAGTGCCATCTACATCTTGATGGGTTGATAGAGCCCTCAGGCCAGTGGTCCTCAACTTGTGGATCATGACCTCTTTGGCAGACCTCTTATCTCCAAAAATATTTACATTACGATTCATTAAAGTAGCAAATTTACAGTTATGAAGTAGCAGTGAAAAGAATTTTGTGGTTGGGGGTCACCATAACATAAGGAACTGTATTAAAGGGCTGCAGAATTAGGAAGGTTGAGAACCGGTGTCTTAAGCCATTCTTCCCTTCCACTCAGCCCCATTTTTTTTTTCTCGACGTTTATTTACAAACGCATGGAAAGGACTTAGTGGTTTTTAAAAACATTTGATTTATTGAGGTGCTGGAGAATGTACCCAAGATGTCTTCTCTACCACTGAACTATACTCGATTATGAATATTTCTAAAAGCAAAGATGGGGTTTATTATGAGTTTTTAATCCAGATTTAAGCACAGACTTTGAAAAAGGGAGAGAGAGACAGGGAAGAGGGTAGTGTTACATTTCCTCAGAATGAGTAGCAGGTCGGGGGAGGAATAGGAGAGAGGGCAGAGACTGGACCTTTATAGGAGGGACTGTGTGTGATCTGTTGTGAGAGTTCTATGGCTAGTTACATTTTACATTGCTGTCACCTGTAGTTCTTGGATGTTTGTAATGAGGAAAGTTTAGTCAATAAGATCTTTACCTGTCTTCATATCTCTACTGTAAAAGACAGTCTCTTGGTGTCATGATAGATAGCAAGTGTGATTTATCCCTGATTGTTGCAATCACTGATTTTTCTGTATTGTTTTTTACTTGTGATAAAACAGGCCCTGATTCTTACTAGTATGATAGAGTTTTTATGTTAAAAGTCTGAAGAAATGCTCAGTTCTATACTCACTAGCTCTTACATAATAAATCAGTTCCCAGAAATGCTCTAAAGGTGAAGTACGAGGCTTTTTTTTTTTCTTTCCATTATCATTGTGAATGTATTTTAACAGTTGGGATGTGTCTCGGTTCACTGTATCTCTCCCCCCCCACCTCCACTGATGTAAAGTGATGATTCATTTGTCCCATGGTAAGATAAAATAATCTTAGTAACAGGAAAAACACTGCTGCCGGTGATGTAGGCAATGAAAGCAATTTACCCTGCTATTCTTCTTAGGGTAGATCTCACTATCCATATAAATTACTCTCTTAAAATACTTAGAATAGTGGTAGTTAGAAACATCATACAGGTCCATTGTCTTGATTTATGCTTTAAAATATTTAATATGCTTTCAAAATCAAATATATCTGGTTGGTAAATTTTGAGAGAATTTTTGCTTTTATCCCACTTTGCTAATTCTGTCCCTTACCATTGGGTAGATTTTTTTCATTTTAATTTTTCCTTTAATTTCATCTTGTAAAAAGCCTTTCTTACAGGTATTTGTGTATAGGAGTGGGATGAGGTTGTGTGGTGTTGAGTGTGTGCCACGATGCTCATGTGGTGTCAGAGAACACTTTGTTGGAGTTGTTTCTCTCCTTCGACTTGTGAGGTCTAGAGATTGAACCCAGGTCTGTACCCACTGAGCTCCCTCACTAGCCTACCCCTACCTCCTCTTCTCCTCATCACCTGTCTTCTTCCTTATACTCTATACAGTTGTGGAGCAGTGGCATATATGCTTAGGTGTATCTGCACACTGGTGTAATTTTTCACTGGTTCCATAGATGGCGAGATAGATATATCTATCTCGCCATCTAGAACATTTTTTTACACCTTGTTTTATTACTATTTTTTACTTCACACCATTGTTTACATCACTTAGTAGGAACACATCTATTTAGATAATGTTTCTTTTAAGCTGCTTCACATTCTCTTGTGGTATATCACCACTCTGTTTCTTATCTTTTGCTGTTTCACATACAAATGATACTGTATTGAATTTCTTTTATGTTTTTCTGTGCATGTAGTTACCAGTTTATATTCAAGATGTATTATTATATTCTGGTATATATATATATATATATATATATATATATATATATATATATACACACACACACACACACACACACACATATTTGCTAGTTTCTGCATTGTATCACCAACATAATTACAGACATTGAGGAGAAACCAATTATATATAGTTATGCCTTGGACTGGACATTAAGTGTTGACTTTTTCAGAGAATCCATAGTTGAAAAAGGCTGTACCTTGTAAGGAATGTTTTTTCTCTCTGTACTTACATTCTTGCCTTACTATCATACCATAGTCCACCTTCCAATCATTACTGATTACCTTTTTAAAAGAATATTTTGTACTTTCATTTTTGGCAATTTCATAAAAGTATACAACTTACCTTGGTCATATGGGATTCAAATTATCCCTTCCTACTCACCCTAATTCCCTCAACACATCTCCTGTGTACTTTAATGTCATTCTTTTAAAATATTTATATTTATATTATGTACATGGAATGTTTTGCCTGGTGCTTGTAGAGGACAGATAGGCTGTCATATCCTCTGGAACTAGAGTTCTGGACCACTGTGAGTCTCCAGGTGAATGTCGAGAATTGAGCCCAGGTCCTCTGAAAGAACAACAAATGCTCTTAACCACTAAGCCATTTTGTAGTTTGGAAGGTTTCTCTGGTCCTGCCAGGTGCATGTCCCCCACCCTCCCCACCCCCCCACCCCCTCCCAGTCCTGTGGCCCGCTTATAAATAATCATTCAGAAGCTTATATTAATTATAACTGGCCATTAGCTCAGGCTTATTACTGACTAACTTTTATACTTAAATTAACCCGTAATTTTTACTTATGTTTAACCATGTGAATTCTCTTGTAGGTTGAAGATTTTATGGATACTGGATGATTAATTTCTAGACATTAGGAACAAGACATTGACTGTGGGTGGGTGAGGGTGCTTGGTCTGCCATAGTGAAAAGTTGGAGGTCAAAAGCTGTGTTGACATTGAATGCAAGGTTGAATGCTATGTTAAAGGAATTCATTTTCCTTTTGGAAGCAGTTTAATATTATAATATGTTAATTATAAGAAATGGGCTGAAGGGAAGTCACAAATGATCATGAAGCCTCAGATAACCCACTTAGAAATTCTGTTCTTGTAGTAAAGTAAGATTAGTGTCTTTGTATTGTCAGTTCTTTGATCTTTTTGTGGATAGAAATTTTATCTTTAATTTACACATAGTTGATACATTTATGGGGTACAATATGGCATTTTATTAGGGTATACAATGTTTAACCATCCAGTCAGCATCATGTTTCTTTGTGTTAAGAAAATTTGCTGGGTGGTGGTGGCACACGCCTTGAATCCCAGCACTGGGGAGACAGAAGCAGGTGAATATCTGAGTTCCAGGCTAGCCTGGTCTACAAAGCAAGTTCCAGGACAGCCAGGGCTGTTAACAGAGAAAACCCTGTCTTGAAAAACCAAACTGAAAGAAAGAAATAAAGGAAGGAAAGAAGAAAAGAAAGAAGAAAGAAAAGAAAAAGAAAATATGCATTCAGGATCATCTATCTTAACAGTCCTCTGGCCTTAATAACATATTAAATTAGTAGCACATCTCCATGCCTCAGAGCCTTTTGCTGTACTCCACACTGCCAGTCTCTTAAAGATGTCTATGTAGCTGACAGGTAATAATTTGATTTATTTATGTGCTGGCTAGATTTATGTATAGCATGACATGACACAGGCTAGAGTTACCTGAAACATGACACAGGCTAGAGTTACCTGAAAGGAGGGAACTTCAGTTGAGAAAGTGTCTCCATAAGATCTGGCTGTAAGTCATTTTCTTAATTAGCAGTTTATAGAAGAGGGTTCAGCCCATTGTGGATGGGACCATCCCTGGGCTGGTGGTCTTAGATTCTTTAAGAAAGCAGGCTGAGCAAGTTGTAAGGAGCAAGCTGGTAAGTAGCACCCTTCTGTGGCCTCTGCCTTAGCTTGTGCCTCCAATTCCTGCCCCTCATGAGTTCCTGACCTTTTAATGATGAAATGTTATATGGACCTGTGAGGGAAACAAACCCTTTCCTCACCAAGTTGCTTTTGGTCTTTTGTTTTTTGTTTTTCGTCAGTTGGAGATACGTTGAACTTTGAAAGTGGTTGGTTTTTAAAGCAGAAAGAAACCTACCCTATTGGTTACTTTTAAATTACTATAGTCAGGTAATTGACAAATGTGATTTCAGAGAGGAAGGCTATATACTAGCTCATGGTTCAGGGGATGTAGTCTTATCACAGCATCCATTTTGGAAAGTGCTTAGTGTGGCTTGCTTTTCATATTTCAACCAATGAGGAAACAGCTCTGGTGAAAGTGGGGCCCGGATAAGCTCTCAAGCCCACCTCAATAGTGTGTGTCTGCCAGCTATACCTAACTTCCTAAAGGCTCCATATCCTCCCCAAAGAGGAGTGGGGGGAACAAGTGTTCAGACACATGAACCCATGGGAGATATTTCAGCTTGAGACCTTCTTATCATTTGTTCTTCGGCAAAAGACTAACTCCGTTCTCTTCTGTAAATCTCCTTGACTTACCCGTTTGCAGTCTACAGTGTAGCTCGTGGCATCTTCTGATTGTTTCAAGGCTGTTAACTTGCTCCAGTGGTGCCTGTACACTGCTTTTGTTACCATGTGTGTTTGAAAAATAGAAAATAACTTTAGAACATTGACTAGATTATTTAGCTCCATTTCTTTTTACATGTTCACTATGGAATCAAGGAATTGGAGAATTTCAAATAATCATTTTATTTTGATGTATAGTCATTAAGATTGTGAGACAATTTTTAAGGGTGAAAAGATGGGCCCAAAATAGAATTATCTTTGTTTATTAAAATGAAGTAACATTTTAAGTAACCTGTAAAACTTACTCTGCCATAGATCTAATCCCAGGGTAAGTTAATTGTCCATGTCTAATAAAATCAGACATGAGTTTCAGTAAAGGGAGAGTCCATCTTATCACTAGATACTCTTAATAAGCCTTTAAAAATTAAGTCTTGATTGGATTACAGTCTGTTTAGTTAGGGAATATTTGAATACCTTGTAGTTTGGTAATATATGGCACATATTCTTTCTAGAATGTTCAGTTTAGTGGTGACAGAATTGATAGGAAAGTGCCATTTGTCTATATCATTGTGCTGTATTGCTTGATTTTCCTTTCCATAATCCTGTAATGAAGAACTTAAGTTAGAAAACATCTTTAGCCATATTAACAGCAAATTATTGGGCAATTTCATGAGCCTAGTAAGCCACTCTATATTCTATCCCTAGTAGTTTTTTTTTTTTTAAGTTTAGTCCTTCAGCTGTGAAACACTGCTATTACAATTTTTGTTGTTCTTTAATTTTAAAATGTTTTAATTGTATAACACTCTTAGTTGCAATAAAATTAGCTATTAAAGAAATGGACTTTTTAAGACAAATGAAATTCTTTTATTTTGAAGATGTTTTATTTATTATATCTTTTGGGGGCTGGGTATTGAAACTATGGTCTTTTGCATACTAAGCATATGTTAGAGCTAGGATGTTATCATTGCCTGCTCTTTTTAACAATTGAAATGGGAACTCTCAAGACACTCTAATGGTTGTTATCTTTGAAACTAATAGAATTAATTTCTGACTGGTACTATCGTCTCATCCAAGTTGTGAGATCACTGAGCAAACTCCTAGGACTGGGGTTTGGTTCCCAGCACCCAAAGCAGGTGCCTCACAACTGCATGTAGCTTTAGCTCCAGGTTCTAAAGCCACTTCTAGATTCTGGGAGCATGTGCGCACACATGTGCATAGATACACATTTAAAATAAAATACATGGGGGTCTTTTGCTTGTTTGTTTTTTTTTAATTTTTTTAAGAAGTAGTACAGTGAATTTCTGCATTCTTTTAACATATGTTTGGTGTAATTTTTTAACATTTTGTTTTTGGGGGGGCACACATAGCTGATCATCATTATTTGCAATATTTCTACTTTAATTTCACTATCTTGCTAAAACTTATTTGTAATTAAAAAATGAGTATTTGTGACACTTGCATTTATTTAGTCATGAAAACAGGCATACTGACAGAAAGGAATCATCTAATTGTTTCCCACCTGAGATGAACCAAGAGGAGACATTCCACAATAAGCACTGTTGTCTTCAGTCCGTGTCATCTCTCTCTCTCTCTCTCTCTCTCTCTCTCTCTCTCTCTCTCTCTCTCTCTCTCACACACACACACACACACACACACACACACACACACACACTCACTCACACTCACACGTTGTTCTTTCTGTTGGTGATCTCTTTCAGGTGTGGTGAGCACGGTGCTGAGGGGCTTGTCTAGTAATAATGTTCTTGAGAGCAAAAGGCTACGCTACCTTACAGAGAAGACATTTGCATTGGAGAGGCTTAGTTTAGACACAGTTGTTGGCTATTTGTTTAGTGTTAATGAAATCAGCACTTGATATTAAAAAACAAGTTTCTTTAAACAGAAACATATGTCAAACTTGGTTATGTATTGATTTGTTAATAGAAATGTTGTGACTACTGATTCATGTATTCATGGAAGCCTAACCCCATTTTTTTCTAAGAGCAGGGATTTAGTATTCAGTGTTTCTGATGATTTTAGTACGTAGAGTGAGAACTGACTTTACATCCCCCCACGTGTATAAACTACAGACATTATGGTTCTTTATCCTTGTAATAGAGAGGATTTCTTTAAAACAAGGCGATACACACACACACACACACACACACACACACACACCACACACACATATACATATATGTGTATGCATGCATATGTATATATATATACACACATGTACACACACACACACACACACACACACACACACACACACACACACACACACACCCCTTAGGGCTTGAGAGATAGTTTACCATTTAAGAGCACCTGCTGATCTTGCTGCGGACCTGACCTCAGTTCCCAGTGTTCACGTTAGGTAGTTCACAACTTCCTGTAACTCCAGGATGTCTGATGCCCTTTTCAGAACTCCACAGATATCAGTACTCTTGTGCACATAACTGTGCACATATACAGACATATATAGAGAACTTTAAAAAAATGATGGCAGTCTGTTGTTGGTTGTTTCTTACTCTTTTGGGGGGCCCACCACCCAGCTCCCAAATAAACCACACATGGAGACTTATTCTTAATTATAAACATCCCTCATTAGTTTGGCTTGTTTCTAGGCAGCTTTTTTTTTTTTTTTTTTAATAAACTTTAAATTAGCCTGTCTACCTTTTGCCTCTGGACTTTTTCCATTCTCTTACTTCTGTAAATCTTACTCTTACTCCATGGTTTGCTGTATGGCTGGGTGGCTGGGCCCTGGGTCCTCCTCCTCCCTCTCTCTTTCCTTTAATCTCTCCTCCCAGATTTCTCCTACATATTCTCTCTGCCTGCCAGCCTCACCTATCCTTTTCCTGCCTTGCTATTGACCATTCAGTTCTTTATTAGGCCGTCAGGTGTTTTAGGCACAGTAACACAGCTTCACAGATTTAAAACAAATGCAACATAAACAAAAGTAACATACCTTAAAATAATATTCTCCAACAACAATCTTTTAAAATCACATTCCAAAGATTTCATATTGTTAATGTTATATTGTGATGTGATTTTTTTCCCCCTTCAATATATCACACTTAGCAGTTAAAAGTATAGGCGTGGCTTTTTGTGTTGATGCTCATTTTAGTCAGTTGGGTAAAAATGGTGCTTCCCCCAATTTTAAGTATAACATAAGATTAACTTTTCCCTTTTAAAATGCTTTGTTTTTTATTTTGTTGTTGCTGTTGTTTTCTTGAGACTAGACAGGCCTTGAACTCAGAGATCCCTCTTCCTCCGCCTCCCAAGTGCTGGGATTAGAGGTGTGTGACACCACTGCCCGGCCCCTTTTAAATTTAGCTGCCTAATGGTTTCAGGATTTGGTTAATGACTTGTACCCAATTTTTTTATGTTTCTGTAATTCCATTTACACTTCTTAGTTAATGGTTTATTGTTTCTGATAGGCTAAAATATTTTTCCATAACCTCCATTTTCTGTTGAATTTAGAATTTATATCCTTTAGCTGATTTCTCCCCAATATCAAGTCTGCTTACTTGATATCTTTACTTCATTTTATAATGTAGAATGGTAAATTTCATTCATATGTACTTAATTACTTTGCCCTTTAAAACAATTTTAATGACAAACATTTTGAATTGCTTTTATAATTGTTTCAGTATGTGAAGAACTTTAAAATTTACTTTTTAAGTTCTTAATTTTGTGGAATTTTAATTAAGTTAATATTTATTTTTTGTTTTTTTTAGAGCTACTGAGTTGGGATCGATCGATCAACTCTTACTGTCTAGGAATTAAGCAGTTCTGTTTTACCTAGTTTTGCTACATTTATTTCCCCAATTGTCTTGGAGGAAATAAAAGATAAAATTTGTTTAAAAGAAAAAAACAAACAAACAATGATGCTTCTGAGTCATACCACCTTATATTTTGATGGCATGTGTAGATGTAACCAACCATCTTATTAAATAAGAAACACAAAGATGAAAGCCAAGAGGTAGAGCAATAGCTAAGAGCTAAAAACCTTACCCTTCCTGTCGCTGTTGCTGTACCTCTCCAAAAGAGAGCTACTTCCTGTGTCTGTCTTTTTTTATAGTTTCTGTTCTGCCTTCTCATTGGTTGTAAACCCAACCACTTGACCTCCTAGTCACTGCCTGTCTGTACAGACCTCCAGGTCTTCTATGGTTGGTATTGAGATTAAAGGCGTGTGTCTCCAATGCTGCCTGTATCCTTGAACATACAGAGATTTACTTAGCTCTGCCTACCAAGTGCTGGGATTAAAGGTGTGCACCACCACCGCCCAGCTTTCGCTATGGCTTGCTAATAGCTCTGACCCCCGGCAACTTTATTTAACATACAAATCACATTTCAGTACAAATAAAATATTACTATAGGCATGTTAAGGGTTTTTTGGGTTTTTTTCCCCCTAATGTCATAATAGGTCTGAGGGGGTAGAAGGATGTCTTTACATCTCAGTTTACCTGAGCTTTATCACTGCCGTGATGTAATTATCAATAGTTTTCTGTTTATCTCCAGAGCACTGGGATCTTAGTGAATTAGAGAGACACTCCAATAATTTAACCTGTCAAATTTAGAATACTATATACAGGACAGGACACTTAACCTTTTTATTATTAGTTAATAGGACTAATAGCCTAAGTTTTTTGTGTCAGATCTATCTTAAATACGTGTTTTCATTTATCTTAAAATTTTAGTAGGAAGTGTAGCTGTTCAGAAACGTTTCATAATACATTGGAATTTACTGTACACTTTTAAAATACAAGATTTATTTTATAGACTATTATCAGTAGAAAACAAGTCTGCAGTGAACAGCTCATACCTTTATGTTTATACACATACAGAAGTAACTGGTGGAAGGGTTTTTAAGTAAAAATTTAAAATATATATATATATATTTGCCATGGTGTTAGGAATCATTTGGTGGGAAATAAACATTGATAATTGTCAAATGAGGTTGCTGATAGTATTTTGAAATGGTGCATTCTGTGTGCTGAGGTATGTGTAAATCCACACATTATCTTTCATGCGCTCTATTGTCCTTAGCTACAAGATAAATCATGGTAATCTCTTCAAAAAAGGTCAGGATTCCTGATGTTTGTCCCTGGTTTCTCAGATTGCCCTAAATCCTTGGTGCTGACTTTGTACATTTAGAAACTACTTTAAGTGCTCTATATTCACAAGGGTGTTATTGGTTGCTGTTAACTAGTCTAAGCCTGTGCTTTTTTTTGTAAAGTAAAATTTTAGAACCGCATTGTTCAGTAAGATCTGTTTGTGCCACTGTAACATATTAAAAATAAGTAGTTTATAATGAGTAGAAGTTTACTACTCTTCTTGAGGTTGTAAAATCCCAAGATAAGGCACTAGCAGGCTCAGTATTTGCTGAGTGTTATGCTCCATAGGAACATCCACTGATGTTATCTTCCACAGAAGAGAAATGTAGTTGAACAGATGGAAGGAACAAAAAGGGAAATAGGTTACCTTATTTCCCTCCTTTTGAGGGCAGAATACCTCCTGAAAGATCCAACTTGCCACTGTTGTATTGAGGATTTTCTTTCTCTGAATTTGGGGCAGCAAATCCAGACTATATCATATCACTAGTTTACATATGGCTGTAAAAATGAAAGCCATGAGGAGTGAAAAAACTAAACAGTTACATGATTTTGTTGATGTCTTCAGTGGTGACACATGGCTCCTTTTATATAGGAAAAGTGAGGTCTGTTTCCACTGATAACATTTTGTTGTTCAAGGGTGGCTTTTTCAGGGAAAATCTGTAAGCTTAGCAATATGTAATGTCTTTTTTAACTTGGTACTTTGAAATAATCTCATAATTGAAACTCTCCCATGCCCATTATTTCACCTCATCACTAATGTATATACAAGCCTTTTAACTCTGGGCCTGAGTAATATTTTATAGTGTTTAAACATTTATTTATTATTATTGACTCTGTATGTCTGTGTGAATGATATGTTTGTACAATGGTTTGGTTTGGTGTGTGTGTGTGTGTGTGTGTGTGTGTGTGTGTGTGTGT
>CABHPP010128841.1:0-23402 GCA_902168425.1 Peromyscus attwateri | reverse complement strand
GTGTGTGTGTGTGTGTGTGTGTGTGTGTGTGTGTGTGTGTAGGTCAGTGGGCGACTTTGTGGAGTTTGTTCTCTTGTTCCATCTTTATTTGGGTTCTGGGTACCAAACTCAGGTTGCCAGGCTCATATTGCAAGCACCTTTACCTGCTGAGCCATCTTGCTGATCCTACATTTTATTGTGTGTTTTAGGTTATTAATTACTGATATCATTTAATAGGAATAATTTTTTAAAGACAGCGTTGCATTCTGTAGCTCAGGCTAGCCTGGAACTTACTAAATAGCTCATACTGGCCTAAATTAAAGAGAGTTCTGCCTCAGATTACCTAGTATGTTTAAACTTCAGACATGGTGTTAGGGCTAGAATATGTATGTTGTTCTGTTTGGTAATTTTCCTTGCTCCCATCCAGTGCTTCTGAGTACTCATTTAGGAAGTTACCAGAAGAGATAGATGGCAGCTGCAATGTATTCGGGATGTTTATGACATTGTGAAAGTGGGTGGGGGAGCTTGAGGCAGAGATGCTCTGAGACAATAGTTGTTTAATGAGTTTGCTTGTATGTACAAGAGAAGAGAATGGGCCTGATTGCTCACAATCTGAAGCCTGAAAATGTATTTTTCTGGATCTGTGTATTTGCATATCTAATTGCTATGTAATCAAAACTAAGTGAACTGTAGCTACTTCAAACTTTAAAATGAAAGGCAATCATCCTTCTGGGGAGGAGGGGGACCCCCTAACTTGCAAGCTAGCCTGAATATTAGCATTATAGTGCTCTTGTGCTTAATTATAGGTGTCTGGCTGAGCAGTAAATGTATGCTTGTGTAATAAAGAAGTGAATGTGACTCAGTTGTAACAGCCTGAGCTTTGAAAGCCATTGCTGTGTATCCATTGTGTGTTTTGGTGATAAGGGATGGTGATAGAATGACTGTTAATTACCTGCTTTGTTTGACATGAAGAGCAGTGGTTACACCAATGACCTCATTCATCTACAGCTAAAACTTGCATTGCACAACTACACTATGCTAGGTTTTCTGGTGGGAGGACCCCCCCCCCCCCCCCACACACACACAGTTAGTTGATGGCTTTGTTTTTTGCAAACCCTTTGTGGTTAAACCTGTTTGCCATAATATGAGTCTTCGGGTTATTGTAGATTTCCCTTCTCACTGTATTATTAATTTGAGAAATGCTGTATTCTTAAAAATCCTTAAATGTCATAGAGAGTTTTATAGCCATTAATTTCAAGGTTTTCAGACTACTTAAACCTCTTTTTATATTTTCTCATTGAATTTACACATCTAACACACAGGCTTAAAACATATTTTAGTTTCAATTAGTGTCAAGCCAATTCTTCTAAGTTATTCAGTCCCTGTGGAAAAGATACATTCAGCCTGAGACCAAAATCTTTAAGATTCAAGGATTTGTGTTGAGCCAGGAGACTACTGAAATGCCTGCAACCACCCCACCCCCACCCCCGAAAAATACATAATCACCTTAAACTAAGTTTTTTTCTCATTTCAGAAGTTTCCCTTTTTTCCTTTAAAAAAAGTTTATTCTAAATCTAGAATTTATGATTATTAAACTTTGTTTTTAAAAACATTAATTGTTTACTGAAAATTTTCTCTCATTCTTAGGATAAAGGCTTTATTTTTATAAACTATTAGTTGAGGTGGAATTAACAGATGTTTCAGTTACTCTCATGAAGTTTTACCTCTTTGATTAAGATTGACTTTGTTGAAGCCAGGCATAGTGTGTGTATGCACATATACACACACCTGCCTGTGTGTGAGTGTACCTGTGCCAAGGCACACTTGTGCTGTGGCACACTTGTGGAGATCAGAGGACAACTTTCAGGAGTTGTTTCTCACCTTCCGCTGTAGATTGCAGAGACCAAACTCAGGTGACCAGGCTCTCATGGCCACCTCTTTTACCTGCTGAAACAGCTTTCCTACCCTTTAGTATCCTCCTCCCCCCTTTTTGTATGTGTGGGTGTGTATTCATGTGTGTGCATGTGAAGGCCAAAAGCCAACCTTAGGTGTTATTATTCAGACACTGTCCATTATTTTTTTGAGTAGGATTTCTGATTGGTGTGAGGCTAAACCACCTGTCCCCATCTACTAGTGCTAGAATTATCATGATGCTACTGAGCCTGTGGTTTTTACCCAGAGTCTGGGGATTGAACTGAGGTCCTCGAGGCTGTGCAGCAGGCACGTTTTTGACTGAGCTGTCTCCCACCCTAGCGATTATGCTTTAAGATCACACCTACCTTTAGTCACTTCCTCCTCACTGGCTAGTAGTTCTGTGGGGTGGACTGCATGTGTGTGCCCTCCTGTTACCTAGAAGTATTTTCGGGGAAGAAACTAGAGGATCAGTTCAGTACTGGGACGATTTAAGGGTAAAATAGCCAGGAGAATGGTTTTGAGAATGGGCAGTGAGTGTTGAAGCTGTTACACAGCTGTAACATGGAATTTGAGTGGCTACATCATTTTGAATAGAGACAAAGCTGTACTTGCTGTCTAGGAAAAAGCCCTGGTTGTCAGGAGAAAGAGTGTTATAATCAGCCCCAAGGCCACAGCTGCTTGATGTTTGAATGCTGAGCTATTGCTAGTCCCTATGAGAGAAAGCTTTGAATTGTCAGTGTAAGAATTTGGGGACTTCTTGTTGTGAATGTATAAATTTCTGTTAGGACAACTTCCTACAAGTAACTGAAGAAAGAACTTCAGAATTCCAAGTGAAGTTCTTGGAGGAAGGATGTTAATATACAAAATACTTGTAGGCCTGGCTTTTGGGTTTGTTGACAGCACAGTGAGTAAGTAGCATGAAGTTTACTGGGAGGAATCCCTAATGCCATTGATAGATAGGGGACAGAAGAGATGAAGAGAGTCCTCAGATTTTCCTACAGGATTCACAGTGTGCTTGAAAGAACTTAAATGATCTGAGCTTAAGGTGTGACACTGAGGCCATTTGTTGTACAAGAGCAGAGCTTACATAGTTCTCCATTGACCAGCATGATTGCCTACTAGGAACCACATTTTCTTCTAAGTAAACTAGAATGGAACCTATACTGTGTCATAGAGTAAGAAAAGATGAGAATTGTATAATTTAAACTTTGGCCATCAAGGAGTTAAATATCAAATATTTTGAAAATAAGCAACACAACTCTCTGTGACTTATTGGCCAAGACATAGGGAGGAACCAGAAAACAGTTTTAGTTGAATGATTGTAAAATTACGAGACAGCAAAATTTATGAGGTTAAAAACTTGTTTAGAGGGAAATTTTATCTATAAATGTTCTACAGGCTTAGAAGCATCAAACATTAACAATCTAAGTTTATTGTAACTAAAAAGAAACTAAGAAATGTAAGCTGAAAGTTTCTGAAATTGAAAAAGGACAATAAGGAAATGTAAAGAAACTGAATATTTGTTGTTTTAGAATATCAGCACAATAGATAAAACTTTAATTAGGTTGGTTCATAACAGATAGAGAATACTGAAAACCAGTTATCTGAAAAAAATGGAGGACAGTATACTAGAGATCCCCTTGAGGGAATAGATACCATGAACACTGTTCTGAGACAGGAGCTAATGTAGCTCAGGATTACTTTGAACTTCTTGATCCTCCTCCTCCTGTCTCTGCATCACTAGCTCTGGAATTTCAGGTATATGCCAGTATATCTTGCTGCATGAGGAAGTTTGGGACAAAATTAGGCAATTTAGATGAGAAGAATAGATTATTTGAAAAACAAATTATAAAAAATATAAAAAGTAACATCTTTAAATTAATATCTCTGTTGGTTAAGGTCTGAGCTGTGTTTTGAAACTTACCTATAAAGAAAAGGTTATACTCTTCTTTTGATAGTGTTCAACTGTCTGAATTCAGTCCTTAGAACCAAAATGTGAAGGAAAAGGTTCATATCCCTCATGTACACAGATATCAAAATGCTTAACAAATTTTAGTAAATTTAAATGAAATATATAAATAGGTTACTGCATCATTTACCAAATGATATGTGTATGCAAGAGTAATTTAGTATCTCTGAATCAGTGTAGACCATCTTATTAGTGGGGTCAAATCTCAGAGCTGTGATTGTGTCTGTAGCTGCATAAAGGTGTGCTTTGCAATATTCCATATATATTCATGGCTTAACCCCCTCTACCCCCATACACACACAACTAAAAATAAAAGGAGACACCCTCAGTTTGGTAAAGTTTATCTAACAAAAAATTCATAGTAGCATCAAGTAATAAAATACTATGTTTTCCCCCTAAGCTCACAGAGATACCAAGGGTGTTTGATTTTATCACTCCATTCTCATTGGTACAAAAAGATTGCCTGTGCAACAAAAACATAGCGCTGGAGAGATGACTCGAGAGTTAAGAATGCTTGCTATTCTTGCAGAGGACCTGAGTTTGCTTGTCAAGGACCAGCTTACAGCCTTTTGTAACACCAGTTCTCAAGGATTCGATGCCCTCTTCTTCATCTGTGGGCACTCATATATAGACACATGCTACATATAAATTTAAAATAATAATAAAAGAAATACCATATAACACAGAAAATAATTTAAAACTCTTTTTAGACTTGATTCTTTGTATAGAAGTTTCTAGAATATGATAAAAAAGATTATGGTCACAAGCTATATTTACCAAGTACCATGCCTTAAAAACATATAAAGTTCCTGGGCGGTGGTGGTGGTGCACGCTTTTAATCCCAGCACTCGGGAGGCAGAGCTAGGCCGATCTCTGTGAGTTCGAGGCCAGCCTGGGTTACCAAGTGAGTTCCAGGAAAGGCGCAAAGCTACACAGAGAAACCCTGTCTCGAAAAACCAAAAAAAAAAAAAAAAAAAAAACACAAAAAAAAAAAAAAAAAAAACAAAAAAACAAACAACAACAACAACAAAAAAAAACATGTAAAGTTAGAAAGTACCACAAGTAAAAGTAGTAAGACACACATGTTCAGTGTGTGTCAGTAAAGCAAAGCCAGTGAAAACACCGTACTGAAGTGTGTGTGTTGGATGCTTGTTGGCATGCTCACTGTGTATCGTTGTAGAAGAGAAGTCTTGTCAGATTCAGGAGTCTCATTACAGTTTGCAGTTTGTTCTTTAGTGATAGAAGGCTTGAGCTAGAAATCAGCTTGAGATGGAAAATTAGGAGTCCCTCATAGAGGTGTGTTTTCACTTCATAAAGAACACTGAAGTAGATGAAGAGCTAGGAGAAGGAAGGAATAAAGAGCATGCTTTGATAGGTACAAAATTTATTGAACAAGGATGTAAGCATTAACTCAGGTTGTTTCTCTCTCTGAAAATTAGCAAAATATGCATTAAACTGAAAAACAATGAATGTATTGTCTTTAATAGCAGTGTCATTTTAACAGCTTTTTCTAGACTTAATCTTTTCATTGTATTTTGATATACACTAAAGGAAGATATCAACTTGCAGTTTCTTTATTTTCGCTGGTTTTTTTTTTAATGTCATGTCTGTGCTGTCATAAGTGTTGATAATATAGGAACTTTTAAGAATGATCATATTTCTTTCTAAGCTATTGGAAGTTTTTTTTGTTTTTGTTTTTTTTTTTTTTGGTTTTTCGAGACAGGGTTTCTCTGTGTAGCTTTGCGCCTTTCCTGGAACTCACTTGGTAGCCCAGGCTGGCCTCGAACTCACAGAGATCCTCCTGGCTCTGCCTCCCGAGTGCTGGGATTAAAGGCGTGCGCCACCACCGCCTGGCAACCGACTTGGAAGTTTTAATATGTGTTGTTTCAGGGACTATGAAAAGACTGGTTTTTATCTTACCTAAACTTACAACTTAATTTGTTGCCACAGTTCAACATGTTTATAGAAGACCAGTGCTTCCTGACTAGAAGCCAGACTTTCTGATTGACAGCAGGAGCAGGAGCCGTGTCCTCGTGTTTACAGCTAGTCCTCTGAGTCTGTGTACCAGGGATGCTGCAGAGAGTTGTTACTTCTGCTTCTGCCATCATATCATCACATCTGTAAAGGGGAGATTGGCCAAGGGACCAGGACCATCTAAGCAAGCAGTAGACAAGATGGTCCGACCCCATTGTCTTTTCGGGATTTTTTTGTTGTTGTTGGTTTTTGAGACAGGGTTTTCTCTGTGTAGTTTGATGCCTGTCCTGGATCTTGGGGCTGGCCTCGAACTCAACAGAGATTCGCCTGGGCCCGCAGGGATTAAAGGTGTGCACCACCACTGCCCGGCCTTTTCGGCCTTCTTAATATCCTCTGTGACTAGAAACTGGTTTGAAAAAATGGCTAAGCCTTACTCTCTGGGCACTTGGTGAGGATTTAAAGTATCCGGATCACAGCAGCAATAATTAGACAAGAGCAGCAGTATTCTACTGATGCCTCGTGACATTAATAAGACATGTCAGGCTTCAAAAATGTTGCTGTGTTACTTAAGTGTCTTAGAATTTGTCCTTGAAATAACTGAGTGGGTAAAAATGCTTGCTGTACTAATATGACAATGTAAGTTCAAACCCTGGAAATCCACAGTGGGAGAATGGGTTCTCCAGAGTTGTCCCCTGACTTCCCCTTGCAGGATCTGGCAAATGCACCCCCCCTCCCCCATATACATCATACACACAATAAATAATACATGAAATGTAAAAAATAAAAGTCTTAGAATGACTGAAATATTGCAAGTAGGTAGAATCAAGTGTAGGTAGATACAGTGTAGATGTTGAAAATATTAGGAAAAGTGCAGTGAAAGATTTTAGAGTTAGGACTTTGAAAACCATACACGACGTTTTTGTTTGTAAAATACTGTTTTTGTATTGATGCTTATGGTAAAAATGTAACAAGTTTTATTTTTTTGTTTCTAATAGGAAATAATGAATTAATAAATGAGGCAATCTGAAAAGAAAAGAAAAGAAAAAATAGAGGAATGTCTTGAGATTATTTTGTTCTTGTTCATAATTGTAGACCCGGGGCATTAAGCCAAGCTCTTTCAGTCTTATACATGTGAATATAAATGCTGTAGGAGGAAGGGAAGGCTAGATGGGGAAGAATGCCAGTGAGGAAAGAAGTCTGACTGGTCAGTAAATGACGTTAGGATGGTTGGGTATATATGTATGTTTATTTTCCTTCCGGTATTTTAAACACTTGAAGAAAATCAACCATTAATCAATAAAACCAAGCCATAGCAGGGAGTTTATTTGCTACATATATAACAAAGTATGTATTCAAAGTATATAAATAACAAACAATTAAAAATGACTACAAATGCAAACTGAAACTGAGCAGAGCAGGTGATTTCACTGCATAAGAAAGCCAAATAAGCAGAGTGTGAAAAGATAGTCTGGGAGGATGTACCAGTATATTTAATGAAAGTAATTCTCTGTAGGATGTCCTGAATTGTCAGTCTATTCCATAGGTCTTGGATAAGAAGAAATAGGAGTCCCCATGCCTTGGAATCAGAGTGTCAACAGGCTAGAACCATGCTGGAAAACAGCTGGACCGTTTCTGTTAATACTACATCTGTGTTTCTTCTGTGGAGATGTCCTATGATTGCAAACTATTTTATATGTCAGTTTCCTAAGAAACTTAGCATAATGTTGTGGCACGTGCTGGTAATACAGCACTGAATAGGCTGATCAGGAAATACAAATTATGTCCAGCAATTAGTAGTTGATAACAATATAGAAAGCTATTTACTTTTTTCCTGTATCTGTCACCTCATTGTGATAAATAATCTGGTCATTTATGTGGGCATTATTTTTTAGAGATATCTTCTCACAATGGAATTGTAGCAAATTAAATACAGTATATTCTTGGATGTTAGGTTTAAGTTAAAATTTGTTATTAATACCTTATTAAATACCTTATTAAGGATGCTTTGTTAAGATAGTCCTTTAGATGTCCAGGTGATTTGTAGGCTCAATACTGCAGTTTGCAAGTCAGTGTGGAGACTTTTTTTTTTTTTAAATAAAAGCTGAATTTAAAATTCATGTTAAATTTCTTGTAACTAGTTAAACGACCTTTGATGCCTTTTTGACTTCCTTCATGAAAACTTATTTTGCCTGTCTTTATTCTCTCATTGTTAGTGAACAGAGGTTAATGTAGCAAAATGGCTACTGCCTTTCATTTGTCTTTCTGCTCTTGAGAAGGAACAAATCATCCTACACGCCTTTGTAAGCAGTAAGCCTGAAAGGGAATCCTGGTGGCTAGATTCAACCTAACTAAGGTACCAACCACACCTTATGAAGCCACAACACCAAATAACTCCCCTAACAGTAGCTCCCATGTTTTGGTTAATTTCATTGTTGACTAAGAAATACGAATTTAGATGGTGTTAAATAACACAAACTATTTCTGGAAGATGAGGGTCAGTCAGGTCACTGCATTTCCAGCCTAGGTCTTGTGTTAATATAGACTGCTTTTAGTGTTTAGTGTAAGGGTGTGAGCAAAGTTATTACTTAATATGATTTATGTAATCTAGACATTCTTGTCTTAAATGGAGTGCAGCTGTACTTGACCAGGGAAATCATTAATAATAGCAATGTGGTGGGTAACATTTAATGGCAGTTAATTAATATTATAACATTGATCATGTATAGAACATTTTCTATAGTTCAGTTTTGTACTAGTAAAAAGTCATGAAAATAACATGAGTTTTAGATGGTAAGTAACTTTGGCATTTAAAAAAAATGGTTTCTGGGAAATTACAAAATTTTAATATGTAACTATAACTCACAAAGGAGAATTTATGAAACTTTTTACCTATAAACCTTATAAAATGGGGGGGGTTGTTGACAGTGTTACTTTATTTTGGCATGACCGCATTTAGTTCTATATGCACCTTTTCATGCTTTTGACACAGGCTTTGCCAAAAGCATCATTAAAGAATGTGCTTTTAAAATAATGCCTTTGAATTGTAAAAAATGAGCCCCCGTCTGATTCTGAGTAGTGATGTTGTGGTAGGCCTCAAAGGAGATGGAAACAGTCAAGAGAAAAGACGGGCGTGTCACTGTGCCGAGCTGTGCTCACTCAAGTACAGTTCTGCTTCACGGGTCAGATTAGAGAAAAGTATAAGAACGGTCTGTAATCATTTTGTTACCCAAATATAAATGAAGTATCAGAATAAAAGTCTTGGAGTTTTATAGGTTTTGCATAATAGATATAGTAAATGAGAAATGCACAAAGAATCATAGAGTTTGAGTTTTTTAATTGTGTAAAATAGAGCTTTTGAAAAGTATGGATGCTGTGAAATAATCCTTCTGTACACCATGAAAAATGTGTTGCTCTCATTGTTATTAAAAAGGTGATTGGGAATAGCTAGGCAGGGTTTTGGGGACAGAGAGAATACTGGCAAGAAGAAGGGCAGAATCTGAGGAGTCTCAAGCCAAACATAGAAGAAGCAACATGGGATAGATAGATGAGGTAAACGAGCGTTGGAGCAGCACATAGATTAGTACAAATGGGTTAAGTTATAAGAGCTGGCTGGAAACAAGCCTAAGCTATTGGCCCATTATTTATAATTAATACTAAGTCTCTGGATGGTTATTTGGGAGTGGCTGCTGCCTACATATGGATATCTGAAATACTAGTGAAGATTTTTTTAATATTAGAGAAAGGACTACTCATAATATACAGTATCCATTTGAACGATCCAATACTATTGATAACGCACGAACGCACGCACGCACTATCAGACAGCTTCTTTTCAAATCATTAGGTAAGAAATACAAAGATGTGCCCTTGCTGTGTCTGTGCGTTCTGCCTTCTAGCTGTGCAATAGAAACACCTATAGAGTTGAAAACTTTGCTCCTATGGACCACCCCTGTGGTCTTAGTTGGTTACCTAACTATGGATGTTCAGACAAAAGCAGGTAACTTTTAAGATAATCTTGAACGTTATAAATAATTTAAGCTTACTGATACTATTTAACCATGGTCTGATAGACTTTTTAAAAATAATTGATTCTAAAAATTTGATGCTAAGGCAACAATATGAAATCAAAAGAATTTTAACATTCCAAAATTGTGAGAGTATTCTACAGAGGGAAAATGCCTGGATTTGAAGTTTATGTGTTAAGTACTCCAGTTATCGTAAAGTAGTACTATGTGATGAGGGCTTGGCACTGTACTGAACACCATGGAATCAAAACAGTTATAAATTATGTACCTGTTATCTTGCCAAGGCTCCCAGAGTTCAGTTATAATAACACAGCTCTCTCAGGTGTGTGTGCAGAGGCATACCTACATGTGCAGTCCTAAGTTCAGTTCATTATTCTGCAGTTGTTTGGTACTGATGGGTTCAAAATGCCACAAGGGCAGCTGTAAATTAACATTTGCATAGTAGAACACAGAGTCCAGGGCAAAAATTAGTATTTAACCAGTATGTTTTGTGTTACTTGCTATGTTCAGTCTATAGTAAAGTAATTTATTATCAAATGTTTCTTCTGTATTACATGCAAAAATTCTTTCCTGTATATTTTAGAAAGTAATTTCTAGCATAAAATGGTATGTTAGCATATAGTGAATTAAAATGCATAATGATAAAACTGGGTTTAGTATTTGATAGCAGAGTAAATGTTAGAAACTAGTACATTTGACATTTCATAGGCTGAATGTAGAGCTGTTAATAACATATGGAAACTAATATCCAGAAAATTCTTGAAGATATAAAAGTTTCAAATCTGTGGAAAACAGAGTAGAGTAATAGATTATACATTGTATACCAGATGCTCTTTTAGGCATATTCTTGTATAGATTCAGTGCTGGGGTCAGTTCTTATATCCATGGTTGGTTTTGTTTTGTGTCAAGGTGTTACTGTGTAGCTGAGACTAAAATGGATTTATTACCACTAAGCTAGCCTCAAACTGGATTCTCCTGCCACATCTGCCCCAGTGCTGGGATTGTGGACATGCATTGCCCACTCTTGACATCTTCTGGTTTTAACTTAAGAAAACAATTGTCATTAAATAATAAAATTTTTTTGAATGAACAGTTGTTCTGGTTTGACTCTATTTAATAAGCATTTGTTTAATTCTTGCTGTCTGTATTTTTCTTAAATATAAAATTATTCTGGTGTTTATTTATGAGTAAATTTTTTTTTGTTTACAAAGAACAATTTTTGTTTGACTTAAGTTTAAGAAATAGATTTTGAGGTTTGTTTTATGACGGAAAGAATTATACAATGTGAAATGTACTTTATACGCAGTTTCTCATCAAATACTCTTTTTTGAGATTATAACATTTCTTCCTTCCCTTACCTACCTCTCTAAACCCTCTCATATTTCCCTTCCCTGCTCTCCTTCAAATTCTTGGCCTCATTTTTTTTAAACTAATTCAACAAATATTTCTGAAATTAACTTAAGATTATATGTGTAACTGAAAATTGTTATATCTGAGTTTTGATATTTGACCTAATGATAAAGCTTATTATAAGAAATAGGTTTGTTTCAGTATATACATTTATTAAACTATTTCACAAGAGGTTTAACCCTGTGAGCTTTCATTTAAGAGCACAGGAGGGGCAGGTGTCTTGTTCTGATTTGCCTGACTGCAGGTTCAAACTTCAAAGAGTCTTTGCCCAGGGTGGACAGTCAGTTTGCTTTGATGCTTCATGTTACAGAAGTCCTTTGTTTAAACAAGTTCTGTAATTAGAGCAGAGTTTTAAACTATAAAACGGGCAGACTGGATAACAAACTAATCAAACACAGTAGTAGTTTCTCAAATGTTTAGAATAGTTTCTTAAATCATATTTTTAGGTCACTAGATGTAGCAGCTTCAAAAATAACAAATCACGTAGATAATTTTTTAAGAAAGAAATAGTTGTTCACAGACAGTGGTATTAAGATTACATAAAAACAAAAAACGGAAGAAAAAAAAAACCCCACAATTGGAATTGGGAAGAGTTCTTTGTGTTAAATGGCTGCATGTTTCTCTGAATGTTTGTATCATTGACATTTTATGCATGGTCCTCTCCTTTGAAGAAAAGACATGTTATGTATATGTCCGCTTTGCCATGTGTTTTTCTTCCACTTCTTGATACTCTCCACTTAACCTAGGAAATGACTTGTGAGGAAAGAGGTTGGCTTGACCTTAGAAGAGAAAACCAGTCTTAAAAAACAAGACCAATAATCTATTCTGTCTGTGTTCTGGCCAAAATGTGCTTAGAATTCCACTCAAATGTGTTTAGAATATCAAAGCAGAATTCTAAAGACTCAAGAAATTTGTTCTTTTTTTCTAGCCTTATCTGCTTAATTGTAGGACTCCCATATAGGTAACATTTTGTGCTAGGGACTTGCTGTTGAGATTGAGGGTCCTGAGTGTGCCCTCTCTTTTGTCCAGTAGCTTGTTATGAGTTGGGCAAGCTGTTAACCCCTCAGCCTCCAGATTGGCATGCTGCTAAGAGTGGTAGTACTACACTGAAGCAGTTTTAGTTGGAAGATTACACAAGGTGATATGCTTATATCACAGACAGTAAGTGCTCAGTAAAAAATTAGCTGCCATAATTATCATCATCATTTCAACTTTATCCTCAACTAAGAGGATAATATTATTTGAAATATATTTCTAGCAGGATGTGGTGGCGCACACCTTTAATCTCAGAGCTCTGGAGGCAGGTGGATCTCTGAGTCTACAGCTTAGTCTAGAGAACAAGTTCCAGGACAGTCAGGGCTACACAGAGAGAAACCCTGTCTCAAAAAACAAAAAAAGAAAACAAGAAAGAAAGAAAACTTACTTTTGCATAATATAAACATTGTAAAACATTATTTAGAAATTGTGTCTTGTCTTTTTATCAAGTTGAGAATAATGTAAAATGGTTTTAATTTGCTGCTGAATTCTGATTGATTGCATACATAATGCTTTCCTTTAATCTTCTAGTCATTTCTTTCTACATTAAATGAAAACTTTAAACATATTTGTATATAATGGTAGTTATACTGTATCTTTTGTTATATTTAGAAATAATTTTTGTTTTGTGGTTTTGAAATGACATTGCCACTACGCCTTCAATGTGATTTTGCATTTTATAGTTTCTGGTTAGAGTCCTATGTGATCCAGGCTGGTCTGGACTTTGTGACCCTTGTACCTTAGCCTTCTGAGTGCTAGAGTTCCAAGCATTTGCTTTCTACAACTGGCTTGAACCATGATTTTTATCAGCCTCATCATCAGTGAAAGCTTTGGTTTTTGTGGGTTTTTTTTTAAATTGTAAGCAAAAATTTTTATTTTGAAGTAAACATTAAGGATAGGTGGAGCTTTTGTTCTTAACAAAGCTTTTACGCTCACAAATTTATTAAGAAGACACATTTGCTGAAGTATTTTACAACTCAGAAATTTATTCCTTCAATAAAGCATGTCAGATTATATTGCAGCCTTGTTCTGTGTTCCTACAAGGCAGATAATATTATTTTAAAGTCTTTTGGCTTTCGTATTTTCTGTGAATAAAGATTTCTATGGCAAGTCATGATTTCAGTTTTATTTTTAAACTTTCCTGAAATGTTTTGAATTACAGTCTGCTTTTCCTTCCATTAGTGTAATGTATAGACACATATACATGGTAGCTTTTCACATCTTTGTTGAGTATGACACCCGTGTCGTTAGATTTGTTTTAGTTTACATACGTGCCTAATTTGCAATGTTTAATGACCTCCACCACCGTGTGTGTGTGTGTGTGTGTGTGTGTGTGTGTGTGTGTGTGTGTGTGTGTGTGTTCATTCACTCGCATGTGTGCGTGTGCGCAAAGGCAAGAGCATGAGGTTTGGCACCTTCCTCCCGAGGTCTCTACCTTACATTTTTTCATGTTTTGTCAGCATGAATGTCTATACACTATGTATGTGCAGTGTCCACAAGGGGCCGGGAAAGTGAGTCAAATGTCATGAGTGTGAAGTTACAGATAAAATAGTTGTGAGCTGCCATGTGCTCGGAATTAAACCAGGTTCTCTGGAAGAGCAGCTTGTGTTCTTAACGACTGATCTCTCCCGTACCTATTTATTTCTTGAAATAGGTCTCTCAATGAACCTGGAGTCCATTGTTACAGATAGATTGGTTGGCTGGTAAGCCCTCTACATCTCCTGTCTGTAGCACATGCCGCCACCACCCCTGCTTGTGTTTTATGGAGTGCTAAGGATCTGAACTTAGTTCTTGTGTTTACAAAGCAGGCACTTTATTCACTGAGCCATCTCCCCAGCCTTGATGACTGCTAATTTCTGACTAGATAGCAGATAGAGAATTGAACATTATTTGGGAAGATACAATTTTCATTCTTAAAAATGCTGTTTAGTTTTGTTCTGGGAAGTGGTTGAGTTAGTTGGAAAAAGTTTAGTTCTCTTTAGTCTTGATTTTGTAATTTATTAGGCAATACTTGAACTGTAGCTCATACTAGGTTGAATTGTTTCCCTTTGAGATACTGTTGATGAATCATGAGATGTTTCAGTCTAGCGCTCCATTTGAGAGAGAGCTAAATTTTTTGTAATGTGAAATCCTTTGGTGGCTGCTTCCTGGCCTTTAGAACCCTCTTCCTAACATGGATTAGGAACTGTTGAGTGTAGTACGTGGGCTCCTCATAGCTCCAGTAGTTTTCAACCTTGCATACTTTACTTTTCTGGACTCTTAGGTTGTTACCTTTTTGAGTATCTTCTCTGTGTGGGCCAAGACTACAGCTATGAAGTTGGACAGTTGCAGCCTGGCCCATGCTCCCTCACACTGTCATTTCTCTCCTTCAGTGCCTGATTTCTAATAGTTGGTAGTTGTTATCTATACACTTCGGTTGTTCCACATAGAGTGAGAGGTGAGTCGTGCTGTCTTCTTTGTCTTGGCTAGAAATGAAAGTCCCTTATACATATATGGATTCAGACATGGGCACACTTTTAGTTCACCAGGTAATACAGCTAACTTTCCCAAGTTTACCAGAGGGATAACAATACATATTTTTGTGAGAAATGCAACCATTCTTTAACATTACAATTTGGATTTTAAATTTATTCTTACCACAGAAGTATTTATATATGTTTTGTATTCTTTCCTATGTAAATGACCCCAGTGTTCTCAGTTTTTTGATTCATTGACTCTTTACCCTCACATCTCTTTATGGTGTACCCTAGAGAAAAAGAAACAGCCCATGCCTTCATTTATTAAATGTTGATAAGTAACTGAATTGGTATTATGTAATCTCTTAAATTGAAAATATTTTAAGTAGCCAGGTTAATATTTATTATTGTATTTGTAATTGTTTCAGTCTTGGGTGCTCTTTAGATTCTCCAATGATACATTACCACCATTTTATTCCACATTGATGTTTTCATGGAACTGCTTTTTAATACAGTAACCATCAGAAACCTAGCTCTGCCAAGATGTGTTAAAAGGAATGTGGTGTGACCTAATACTGAAACAGAGGCTCTGGGTTACTAGTTTGCTTAGTGTTTGATTATTGCTATTTTTCCTGGAGATCCATTTAGCCTTGACTGTGTGGTACATTTTCCTACCAAAGTTACTAACTGATAAAACAGAATCCTGTACTTGGTAGATCTTATTTCTGACATCATTGCTTGTCCTCAATAATGGGAAAAATAATAGAAAAGCCTGTTTTATCATACCAGTTTACTTCTTTTGACTGTAATTGACACAGTAACAGACTAATGTCCTTCACAAGCAAGGTCCGACAATGAGTATTTTTGTGGTTCACCTCTGATAATTTGCTTTAAGTCTGTGTACCAGTCATATTTATAATCACATTCTTAAATTGTTTCTCAAGTTTAAGACTTGGTACCTTCATAAGTTGTCTATGTGGTTGCCTGCCCTTATCTTACAAATAGTTTGATAAGGCTTTCAGCATGTATGTATGTTCCTTGCTTGGTAATCAGAAGTTATAGAAGTGAAACCTAAATATTTGTCTGTGAAACATATACATATATATATATATATATATATATATATATCTTGATACAATGCAAGAGTAGATTTTATACTTCATTTTTATTTTAGTATTTGAAAACTTAGTATGTGTATGCAATAAAATACTAAATCTAACTCCCTTTACTTCCTCCAGGATACCCATACACACATTAGTCTCCAAACTTCATGTCCATCTTTTTTTATTTTTATTCTTTAGAACCCACTAAGTCTGTTTTGTGCTACCTATTTGTGCATGGTATCCACTGGAGCATGGACAATAGCAGTGGCCACTTCCCAGAAGAAGAATGTTGCTCCCTTGCCTAGTGGATCTCAACTGTATAATCACTTCTAAAAGTTAAGGCCAATAGATATATAGTTAAAACAATTTCTACAGTCATTTGCCATGGTTTATTGTTGCCATAATTACTACTTGACATACAACAAATAGTACTTTAACCTTTTGGGACCTATTTTTCAAAATACTTCTTCTAGTATTGACTAGAACCAGTATTATTTAAAGCTGTAGTAATGGGTGGAAACATCACTAAATTGGAGAATAAGTTTGGTTCATCTCCTAAATTGGCAGCTTGTTTACTGTGATATTGATAAGTGACTTGTTCAACCTTGATAACTTTGTTTCCTTATAAGTAAAATAGAGAAGTGGCGTGCTTGTCAAAGTTACTCATTATAGTCTAGAAATGGCACTGCGTATTTCCTAGAGTAGCAGCGCTGCCACTCCTGGTTGTCTTGGACACCAGCCTCACTGGATACATAGTAGGTATAGCATGAATATTTAATGAGTTCTCATTTGACTGACGAGTCCCATTGCTAGACTTTGGTTTGCGTTTGGAAAATAATTGAAAAGCTTTGTAATGCATTGTAGTAGAATAATAGATTCTACTACAAAACATGGCTTTAAGCAACTAGCAATAGGTTCATGTTACAGAATGCATATTCTGTCTTTGGAAAAAAGTACTAGTGACATTGTGTTTTGTAAAATATTTTTTAGGAGGAGCAAAACAGAGGCAAGCCCAATTGGGAGCATCTAAATGAAGATTTACATGTACTAATCACTGTGGAAGATGCTCAGAACAGAGCAGAGATCAAGCTGAAGAGAGCAGTTGAAGAAGTAAAGAAGTTACTGGTACCTGCAGTAAGTAATTTTCATCATTTGGATTCTTATTTATTTTTTTATTTATTTTTATTTTTATTTTGGTTTTTCGAGACAGGGTTTCTCTTTGTAGTTTTGATGCCTGTCCTGGATATTGCTCTGTAGACCAGGCTGGCCTCGAACTCACAGAGATCCGCCTGGCTCTGCCTTCAGAGTGCAGGGATTAAAGGCGTGAGCCACCACCTCCCGGTTCTTTTTTTTTTTTTTTTTTTTTTTTTAAAACATTGCCCTTTTCAGATTGATTTGAAATTGTTGGGTTAATAAAGAATGGGTTGTTATGTGTTTGTGATTTTATTTAACCACAAAATATAAAAACAGTGGATGGCTCATGAAATATATAATGTAAAAGACAGGATTGCTCAAATTCTTAACCAGGAATCCCTGCTTATTTTTGTGAAGGAAGTGTGGTAGAGAAGCAAACCTAATTAAGCTACTTCTTAAAAGTCACAGACTTAAATTGCTCTGTTACAGAAGAAGAATTTAGACTTAGCAGTCAGTAGGGCGCTAAAAGTATTTTGTTTTTTGTTGGATTTGTTTGTTTCTTTTTCTTAAAAGGTTGGGTAAGCTGGACTTGTTGGCACATGCTTATAATCACAGCATTCAAAAGACGGGAGCAGTCATATTTCTTGAGTTCCAGATGTGCCTAGTTTATGTAGTGAGCTCCAGGACAGTCAAGGCTGTGTAAGAGACCCTGGTTTTTTTTTTTTTTTTTTTAACTAAAACTAAAACCACACAAAGAAAAGTAAGTAATAGTAAATTAGAGATCTGTGAAACTATAACTGTATTGGGAAAGAAGACTTAGTGGGAACTCTGTTATTTGAATTGCCTATATGCTAGGTTCTCTTCTGGTTCCTCTCCCCCCATTCCTCCACCCCCACCCCCAGTAGAAAAGTTAATGTTGCCTAGTAAAACTCGGTTAAAGCAGAGTTTTGCTGATTTCATAGGCAGCATTCCAAATGTTTTTCACACTTTGCTAATCTAAGCTAACAAGTATATCTGGGAATCTTTGGAGAAGACATTAAGAATAAATCTGAGACTGGCGTCTCCTGAGAAATTGTCCAGTTGTCTCTGTTCTTATGTCACCTCTTTTTATTCTTCTCTTCCCATCTTCTCCCTCAGCTCCTCTTCACTTTTTTATATTGCTACACACTGTTTCTTTTTGATAGGAAATGAGAAGAAAATGATATGAAGTGGTTCTCTCCCACCACTGTAGAACCTGGGGATCAAACTCATCAAGTAAGGCACATGGGCCATCAAACAATTGTACAAATGATCTCCTCTCTCCTCCCCCTCACCGTCACCACCACCACCACCACCACCACCACCACCACCGGGTTTTTCTTTGTAACAGCCCTGGCTGTCTTGGAACTCGATTTGTAGAACAGGCTGGTCCTTGGATTTACAGAGCTTAATTTATTAAGCTCTCCCTCTCATAACTTAATAACATAAAAATATTCAATTGGCTGCTCTTAAAAAAGAAGCTAGGAAAATTGATAATGTGTTGTTAATGGAGCCATTTTGTTGCTTACATAAATGAGTTTGGGATCTGTTCTTTGTATCCCAGTAATTTGTTCTTCTGTGTCCTGACAGTGTACTTTTAATTCCTTGCAAGGAAAGAATTTCATATGAATTGTGTTGATAGATATATAAGGAACATGGCCAGGAAGATTGTTTATAAATGCAAGTCTTTGCACACTGTTAAATCATTTTCTTCTTTTCCTTAGTAATTGTGTGGTTTTGAAAAGCAGTGAAAGGGGACTTTTTGAACATTCTGTTACTAGTTTCATAAACAGAAAAATACTGGAATGCTATGTATCCAACAATGCAGCGCTCTCATTACCCTGAGCACATGTTTACTAATGTAGCAAAAAGAAAATTGTTTAATAGTTTACACTCCTATTTACACATTACATTTTTTTAACCATTCTTTCTGTAATTTACTTTTATTCTAAAAGATACTATTTTGAAAAAGAGCATTGGTTTAGAAGCTTATTAATGAGTTGAGAAAATGTTGGTCTCTCTGTTTCTTTACTTTAGGGTAACAACAGTAACAAAACACTAATGGTAAGACCTTGGAGCACCAGCTCTTTCATTTGTGGAGTCAGTTGTCCTTGGTGCTGCTGGTGCACTCCTTTAATCCCAAGGGAGGCAGAGGTACGCCTCTGAGTTTGAGACCACCCTGGTCTACAAAGTGAGTTCCAGGACAGCCACAGCTGTTACATAGAGAAACCCTGAAAAACCAGAAGAAAATAAACCATTGAGACAATTGTTTGTTGCTCAGTGAGCCTTCCTTGAGTTTGCTCCCAGGTTGTCCAGTGTTGGGAGAGAACCAGTTTCTGAATGTTGTCCTCTGACTTTCTCTTGAGAGCTGTGGCATGATGTGCATGCCCACACTCTCTCATTCCCCACACAAAGAATTAATTAGTTAATAAAAATGATTTGTGGCTACAATATGAAAAGGTGGTAGCAAATAAATGAATGAAACTTTTAAGAAAGTGCATATTATGTATTTTATAGGAAAATAACCAGTTTTGGTAGCTCTCTCTTCTGATAAAGGCTTTTTGGATTATAGCTGTTAACTAATAAATAGGAAACTGATTTTAAATTGTACTACTTGGTATTACACTAAAATGAAACTTTAGAATTACAAACTGTAGGATAAAACACATTTTTTTGGAGCTGAGGATTGAACCCAGGGCCTTGTGCTTGCTAGGCAAGCACTCTACCACTGAGCTAAATCCTCATGAATTAATTTAATACCGCATGATAATTTCATTTTCTGATATATTCCTACTTATGTCTTTAATCAATGTAGACATTACATTAAATAATTTATTTTAATTAAACTGAAATTTTAATGTGTATTTTTGATGCCTGTACCAAGATAGTAAGACTTTAAAGAAAACAGATTAACTATTTGAAATTTTCTCCATAATTGGCCAGTTCTATGATACTTACCCTTGTGTAAGCTTATCCAAGAGGAAAATAGTCTTTTATACAAAGCGATAGTTACACTAGCATGAAATAAAATGAACTATCCATTTGTAGTTTTAGAAAAAGGCATCACACACACACAAAAAGATGAAGGTATAATGTTGGGTTGCTATGTCGTGAAGCACCTCATGCATTTTGCTGAATTTCATCTACTTGGAGTGTCATGGGACTGAGAATTGCCCATCACAGGTCCTTTCTTTATACTGACTCTGGGTGTCTCTTACATGGAGGTGCCTAGTCATTGTAGTAACCTGTCTTTCAAATCAGATGCTTTTCATGTTCTGGAAGGGAGGAGATGGTGAAAAAAAAAAAAAAACAAAAGGAAAGGCAGTAGTGGTGCACGCCTTTAATCCCAGCACTCGGGAGACAGAGGCAGGCTGATGTCTGTGAGTTGTAGGCCAGCTGGTCTACAAAGTGAGTTCCAGGACAGGCTCCAAAGCTAAGCAGAGAAACCCTATCTCGAAAAAAGAAAAAGGGAAAAAAGGGGGCGGGGGGGGAGGGGCGGGCGCGCGCGGGGGGGCTTGTTCTTGGTACCCACTAGCCATTCTTTGGCTTTTTGGAGACAAAGTCTCCTGTAGTTCAGGTTATTCTTGAACTCCTTATCTACCTACCTCCACCTCCCAGCTGCTAGGATTATATATGCCAGAATGCCCTTCTCATTTCTTTGATTTTCAATTAACTGTTGCTTGTTGAGAAATACTGTCTAGCAATTGGTAATAATTTGTTGTTCCTCCTACCAGTTAGCAAATAGGAAAGTTTTGCATTATAAGGCCCGAGTTCCTATAGTTTATCTTCTGATCTATTGACTACTATTTCTGCTTGGAAAAAAAAAATGACTTAACAATTGCATTTGTTCTTATTATTGATAATCACACATATTTGTGATATAAAGGTGATATAAAAACTTGTCACTTTAATTTTTTTAAGGCTTCTTTTGTGTTGAAAATAGTTTTTGCATACAATATATTCTGGTGTAGTTTCCCCTCCATTAACTCCTTCCAGATCCTCCCCACTTCCCCACTCACCTAAATCCATATCCTTTCTTTCTCTTATTAGAAAACAAACAGACATCTTAAAAATGAGGTAAAAACAAACTAGAGTCGGATAAATTAAACAGAAAAAAAAGAGCCAGTGAAAAAGCATAAGAAACACACGCAGGCACAAAGACATATACATTTGCACAAATAGAAATCCCATAAAAACACAAAATCAGAAATCATAATATACAAACAAAAGATCTATAAAGTAAAAAAATACCCAGACAAAGCATTATGAGAAAAGGAGGTGGGGACACTCCAAAAATTCATTAGGTTCATTTTGTGTTGCCCATCTGGGCATGCAGTCTTCCTGTAAGTGTGGATTTGGTATGCCTGGTGAGACTGCATTGGAGAATTTTTCCTTTACAAGTTGTTAATTACCAGTGGTCAATTGGAGATAGCTTCTGAGTTGGGGATGGGGGTTTGTGCCTACTTCTCTCAGCACTGGCTTAGACCTGTGCAGGCCCTCCCTGTGCGTGCTGCCACAGTCTCTGAATTCATATGTATCAGTCCTGTTTGTCTAGAAGGCCTTGTTTCCTTGATGTCTTCCATTTCCACTGGCTGTTAGAATATTTCTGCTTCCTCTTTTACAGAGTTACCTGGGCCCAGAAGGGAAGGATTTGATGGAGACCTCTCCTTTAGAGTTGAGTGTCCTAAAGGGGCTTGCTGCTCTGTGCACTTTGTCCAGTTTTGTGTCGCAGTATTTCTTCCCTTCCACTGCAGGAGGGAGCTTCTTTGATGCTGGCTGAGCAAGACACTAATTTAGATCTATAGCTGAATGCCATTAGGAGTCATTTTATGGTTGCATTCTTTTAGCAGAACAGTGTTTGGATTTCCCCTAGGTCCATGGCCCATCTAGTCTCAGGTTCTTGGCCATCTGAGGATGGCCTTAGATCTCATGGAGTGGGCCTTAATTTCAGTCAGATAGTGGTGGGTTACTTCCAAAACCCTTGTGCCACTATTGTACCAGTGTATCTTGTAGGCCACCATTGTAGATCAAATGGTATGTAGCTGGGTTAGTGTTTACCTTTCTCCTCTGGTAAGAGCAGAGTCCCTCCATTACCATGAACAGTAGGGGTGAAGGCTCTAGGTAAGTAACAGCTTAACCTCTTCATGTTGAATGAGTTATATTAGGTATTATCTCCAGCATTAGGGCCTTACAATAAATAGGGCACAAACAATAAATAGCCTTCGCTATATCTTTGTTGTTTGGAGGTTTTCGTAGGGCTCCTTTGGCCAAGAACTCAATTAAATGTAATTCATTCTGGAGACTGGATATTTCATTTGATGGTGGATGTCTAGTTGGGGCTATCTATCCCCCATTATTTGGTGATTCTATTTAGATTTCTTTCAAATATGTATACATTTTATGAAGTATCTACTGTAGTAGGTTTCCATACAATCCCTCAAATGACCCTTAGTTTTAGCTATCTCTCCCCATATTTCCTCCCTTACCCCATGCCTCCCCATCTTCATATCACTTCAAATATTTTTTAGTTGGTTTGTGGTAGAAGTCTTCTAGCTGTTTAGAAACACTCAAATTGTCACTCTTCTGTGTTACAAAGCACTAGTTCACTGCTCTTCATCGAACTGTAACTGTATACCTCTTAAATGATCTGTCTCCCCCTTTACTCTTCTGTCTCTGTATTCACTGTTCCATTTCCTGGAGCTATCTGTGAGACAAGCTGTTTATATGAGACATGGCCAACATCTTTCGTTTCTATTAACTACATTTGTTGAAAACAAAACTTAGAAATTTAACTACAATTAGTCAAATTACTTCTACCCACACTTATAATTGCACCAGAATTTTGGCATCCAACTTGGCCTCTTCAGGAGGTAAATGTTCAACTGTTAAGAATTGGGACATTATCTCAAGTAAAACAGAGTGCAAGATGGCTCGAATGTATAGGTCCAGAAGGACAGAGAGGTAAATTAAAGCCATATGTGGCTAACATAGCTATGAACCTGTGGGGTCGAGACCTGTTGCAACAATGGAATACTCAGATTAACATCCCTCCAGTCTCAGAAACAAATAATAAACTAGCACATGTTTCTGAGAGAAATATTAGAAGGCATTATTCTGAGTGGTCACCAGCCATCCATATTATACAAGAACAGGGCACAACAACTGATGATCTCCCAAAGACACCAACAGCTCTACCTTTAAAATGGTTAACAGACAAGCCTGTATGGGTTCAGCAATGGCCTTTAACAACAGAGAAACTCCAGGCTTTAGAAGAGCTGGTAGAAGAGCAGTTAAATGCTCAGCATATTGAAGAATCAACCAGCCCTTGGAATTCTCCTGTATTTGTTATTAAAAAGAAATCTGGTAAATGGAGAATGGTAACAGA
>CABHPP010128840.1:0-30938 GCA_902168425.1 Peromyscus attwateri | reverse complement strand
TCCTCACAGTTTATATACCTTTTTCCACCCAACCATCACTTCCTTCTTAGTGCTGGGATTAAAGGCATGTGACTCCCAATTATTGGGATCAAAGGTGTGTGCCATCACTGCCTGGCTCTGTTTCTCTCCTAGACTGAATTAATCTCATGTAGCCCAGTGTGGCCTTGAACTCACAGAGATCCAGACAGATCTCTGCCTCCTGAGTGCTAGGATTAAAGGTGTGTGCCACCACTGCCTGGCCTCTATGTTTAATTTAGTGGCTTATTCTGTTCTTTGATCTTCAGGCAAATTTTATTAGGGTACACAATATATCACCACATAGAGTATTTTAAAAATGGGAAAGATGATAAATTTTATATTATACATACTTTCTTGCTGCTGTAATTAAAAAATAGCAGCATGCTATTTGTGAATTTTTTAAAGCAAAAACCAACCCCACACTTTTTCTGCCTTCCATATGTGCAATTCTAATTCATCAAGGTAAAGATACCAGAACAAACTAATATCGCTAGATTATTTTCTCCTACACCTCGTCTCCAAATTCAGAGCAACTCCTGAATAATCTCAGAATTTCAGGATCACAGACATCTCCTCTCTTCCTTGAATGAACAAAAGGAGTGACCTGCACCATGATTGGCTTTGGAGAGTCTGACAAAGGATGTGAGTCAGTGGATTAATTGCTTTATTTGCTATGACAAAAGTAAATTAAAGTGGTGGGGAAATGACTCAGTGGGGAAATGTATTTACTGTGCAGGTGTGAGGACCTGAGTTTGAATTCTCAGAACCTGTGTTTAAAACAGACAAACATACATACAAACCCAGCCTCAGTATCATGTGCATATTTGATCCCAGCACTCCTATGGATCTACGGAAGGTAGAGACAGGAGAATTCCTCAAAGTTCATGAGCAGCTGGCTTGGAATATGTAGCAGTGAACAACAAAAGAGAGACTGTTTCATTTCTATATCATAAGCAAGGCGGAAGGTAAAGACCAAGAGCCAATATTCTCCTTCAACCTGCACACACACTCCAAACCGTGGCCTCTTCATTTGTGCACTCATACACAAGAGGACACATCTCTCTCTCCCCCTTCCCTCTCCCCTACCTTCTCTTCTCTCTCTCTCTCTCTCTCTCTCTCTCTCTCTCTCTCTCTCTCTCTCTCTCACACACACACACACACACACACACTTTTAAGAAAGTTACACAACTTAAGGAGCGCAGAATTTATTCTGGCTCACGGTTTAAAGATTCCATCCATCACCTTCATGGCTGCAGAAGTGTCGGGGCACTGGTCATATTTTTTCCTGAGTCAAGAACTAGAGAATCACATGCAGGCTCTCCACTTGTTTCTACTCTCTATTCAGGCTGTGACCCCAGCCAGTTGGATGGTACTGCCCACATTCAGTGTGCTGTCTAGTTTTATGTCAACTCAACACAAGCTAGAGTTAACTGAAAGGCAGGAACCTCAGTTGAGAAAATATAAGATCCAGCTGTAAGGTATTTTCTTAATTAGTGATCGATGGGAGAGGGTCCAGCCCATTGTGGATGGTGCCACCCCTGGTCCTGGCTTGAATAAGAAAGCTGGCTGAGTAAACCATTAATAGTAAGCCAGTAAGCTGAACTCCTCCACCGCCTCTGCATCAGCTCCTGCCTCCAGGTTCCTGCCCTGTTTGAGTTCCTGTCCTGACTTCCTTCAATGATAAACAGTGATATTAAAGCCTCTACAAGTTACTTTTGGTTATGGTGTTTTATCACAGCAGTAGAAACCCTAACTAAGACATTCAGGATGGGCTTTCCTTCCTCTGTTAAACCCTTCTGGGAAGAAAAAAAAACACATAGGCACATCCAGAGCTGTGTTTGCATGGTGATTTTAAATGCAGTCAATCTAAACAGGAACAGAAAGCATTGGACTAGATGTCTTCAATAGTCTTCTGCTGTGAACTGCCAGGAGCTTCTCTCTTTTGTGATGCTCTACTTTTCCTCCTCTTTCCCAAAAGCAGGTTGCTTTGGAGACACAAATGTGTCCATCATGGGATTGAGTTCATCTGCCTGGGCTCAAACAACATGTCAGTTCCCATTCTGTTAAAATGTAACATCCTTAGATAAAGTATGGAGTATGGTGTAGGCAGCAGAGCATGAGGTTGCCTCCTTTGAAGAGACAGCATGTTATTCATAGTTCCCGACTTGAGGGCCATCCACTCCAGATAGGACCTGCTGGGACGTGCTGAGTGGCTCAGGTGACAGATGGAGCAGAGAGACAAGGTGGCGTAAGCATTGGATGGGGTTTCTGTGGAAAGGAATAGGTGGGGAGGAAAACTGGCTTAGGTTTTGCTAGATCGAATCATTTCAGGGCTGTGAGTTGAGTGTTTATCCCTGGCTACCTGGTTCCTGACCCAGGAGTGACTGGGGCAGGTGGACTGTGGGCTAAGTTATAGACTCTTATAAGGGACCTTGTTGGGATGTGAGTAATAAATTGACTGCTTTGTTTTGAAAATTGCCCTCATGAGAAACACAACCTAGAAATTATCAAGGGTCAATATCTCCAAGGTCAGCTAAGCATCAGAACACAGAGAATAGAAGGCCCAGTTACTACATCATTTAACCTGGCAGCTGGCACACAAACTGAGACTTGCGGAACTTGGAATGTGTGCTCAAAGTAGTGAGGACTGATTTTCAGCCATCCTGTGCATGGGGATTTGATCATAAACAACCCAGTTGCGTTCCTTCCAGGTTGCTCTGTGTGGTGGAGCACAAATGCACACCCACTACATGTTTTTACTTTTTTGTTCTTGGACCCAGCAGTTTCTTCACAAAGAGTCAGCTCTCCAGTTCTTGGCTGCATAGTTTATAAGCCTTGCCTAACCAATAACTTTGGCACTTGGATCTGCATATTTCAGCCAGAGGCTCCATTTGAGCATGTAATTATTCTCATATCTTTCATATCCTCAAAAAGCATCAAGAACAATGCTTGTTTCCATGCAGGTCAGTTAGACCCTTTTGTCCTCTGTTCACATCATTATCACTGTTACGGTTCTAGTCATTGTTAATGGGGCCAACACATATCTGCAAAATATTTAAAGCTCTTTTTGAGAACACCAACTTAGACAATGATTCAAATGTAAAAGAAAGTGAGATTAAGCTATAGACTTTATTAGTGTTTCTCCACCCCCCTTCAGCATAAACCATTTATTACAAACATTGTACAATTATTTCCTGTACGACTTTTTTACTATATTTTTCTTGACTTGCTGAGATAAAGTATTTTCAAGAGTGGCAACTTAAAAATAACATAACAGTTCCTATAATTTCAACTTTCAAGTCAATAATTCAGGAGAAATTTTTCCATATTTCTCTGGTCCCATGAATGATGATGATCTCCTCATAGCGTTAGATGATTATTATACCTGCATTTCTCTTCTTCCTTTGAGCTCAGCTGGAACTAGAGCTTCATGTGCACTAAACACACTCTCTAGCTGAGCTACAGTCACAGCCCAGATTAACTTTATTAAACCATAGAACCACTGAATATTGAGATAAACAAATTCTTACTAGTGATGATGGCTGAGCATACATAGCTCAGCTTCCTACACTACACACATATTCCAATTACTTAAAAGCCAAATGTGCTCAGCATGCTCTCTTCTTGGCTGGTGTTCAGATCCCGGCCCCATAACCACAGTACTCTTTCCTAAGTGCAGTGACATTGTGAAAGTCCTACTGAACCTGCTCACTTTCTCCTTAGATACACTGTGTCCCTTATGAATGTGTAGGCTGTGGATGGATCTATACTTCTAGCCAGAGGGAGAATACTGGACAGGTCCCAGCTCCTTTCTTCCCATTTCCAACTCCAGGCATGATGCCAGAACAGAACAGAACATATCCTCATGAATTTTTGTGAAGCACAGTAATGGGTACATTTCACAAGGAAAAGCCAAGCAGAAATGAAAAAATGAATACGTGTGATAAGCCAAAGATTGTGTGTTTGGCTTGGATCCAAGAAGGGTGTGACCAGTGGACTACTGCAGCTGGCTCTCTTACAGCTCCCTGATGAGTGTCTTGGCAGAGAAGCAGCCAGGGTTCTGCATGGCCCATGCTGTGCCCTGCTCTGGTTGCAACACAGTGGGCTCATCCTTTCTATGTGAAGCAGGGACAACATGAAATATGTTTGCAGGAGAGGAGCCCAGTGACGACACAGAAGTGACTAGGGATTTAGATAAAGCTAAGGACAGGATGCATTCACTGTTCTCCAGGATCTGGTGAGAAATTCAAGACCATTTTCAATCTGACTGATTTTGAGAAGTGAATTTAAAAGATGTGGTAAAATATGAATTAGTATATTATGACAACTACTAAACAACTGAGTTTTCTAAAATGATGTGAAGTGTTTTCAATATTTGTACTCATAATTGAAATGAAAAACATTTTTAATTTTTAAAACTTTACTAAAATATAATGATATCATTAACCCCTTCTATTTCTTCCCTCCAACCTTTCTCATGACCTTTCTCACTCCCTCTCAAATTGATGGCCTTTTTTCTTTTGTTATTGAACATATATATGGGTAAATATATAAATACAAACTGATGAGTCAATCTAGTGTTATTTGTGTGTGTGTGTGTGTGTGTGTGTGTGTGAGAGAGAGAGAGAGACAGAGAGACAGAGACAGAGTTACAGAGACAGAGACAGAGACAGAGACAGAGAAAGAGATTTCAGGGCTGACCACTTGGTCTTGGATAATCAGTTATGGGGCTCATCCATGAAAAGACTAATTGTCTCTCTATCATTGATTGCCTATAGTATTTTGTCTAAGGATAGGGCCCTGTGAGATTTCCCCTTTCCACATTTCAGTGTCTATTGGTGTTGTCATTGTTCAGGTCTTATTTAGGTAAGCCATATTGTTGAAATATGAAGGATTTAACTTCCCTGTCATTTCTAGGAGATACAATCTCACTGCAGACTTCCTAGACTTCTGGCTTTTACAACACACACCCCTCCGCCACCACACACACACACACACACACACACACACACACACCACAGTGTTCCCTGAGTCTTACGTGTAGGAGTTGTGTTGTAGATGAATCCTTTTGGACTAGGCATATCATGATCAGTTGAGCTCTGCATTTTAACAAGCTATGTTTTGCTATAATGGCTGATGAGGTGTGAGAGACACACTTATCTATGGGTATAAGGAAGGACACACTTTAAAATGTAGTTAGGAATGATGCTGGTTCTAGTGAAGTAGTAGTATTAGGTTCTCCTCTAAGATCCATGACCTCACTAGTCCCCTGTAGATAGCTAGGTTCTAGTACCAGACATAATTTCCCTCCTATTCAGCTGGTCTTAAGTCTAATTAGACAGCTCTTGGTTACTGCCAAGATAAAAGCACCACTACTGGACCTTTAGGGACATTTTGATAGGTGGGTCATTGTTGTGGTTCATAGGCATCATAGCTGGGCATGGCTATGGACTGTTTCCCTCCCTTGGCATCTTGCATAGCACCTTCTGGTACTATGAAAGCTAGACTTCAGGAAAGAGGCTTTGGGGTCAGATCAAGCTGGAATCTTCTGAGTCCTGTGTCCAAAGTGAGCGTGAGCAGTGCTGTCAGTATTAGGGGCTTAATTTAAACTTCTAGAGGGGGCAACCAAAGACAACAGCCTATGTAGTTTTGTGATCTTAGACACTCCTGACCAACAACTGGAAAATAAGTTTCTCCTGCCTGGGGGTTTCCTTAGGTCTATGGATCTGAGGAGCATTGTCTGCCGAAGTGACGTAACTTCAGTTGAGGAACCTGATAAATACAACTTTGGTAATTGGGTAAGAAGCAAGGTAGATGGGTGGTATGGTCTCTACATTCTCTTTAAATTCTATTTTCTCCTAAGTCAATGAAAATCATGTTTTAGAATATGCTCCCCATTAAAAATTGCAAAAGTATAAGTGATATTAAATAAAATTAATTAAAGAAACCACTCAAGAATCATTCATTCATCCTGTGTCAGACACTGTGATACCTACCCAAGTATACTACCTGGGTTTACTCTTTGCTTCAGAGTCTGGGATTGGGAAGTGCGTGTTCCTTCATACTGTGGGTGTTTGTTCAGCCTAAAGGCATGGCAGCCAGAAAAAAAGACAATAAGCTTCAAGTGAAGACTTGTGACAGGGAATGAACTGATACTTCAGCTCCTCTTAGGAATGTCCTTTACCAGCTCTAGAAGGCCCTTGTGCAATGGAGTCCCATTTGCGACAAGCATGGCCTCTTCTTAGACACATTTTTAACTTTTCTTCCTCCAGCATCTTACCACTTTGTTTCTTTTCATGGGGTTCTTAGGAAATCAATGCCTGCTATTGAATCCTGTTTTAGGATCTACATTGTGGTGGAATCAAAACTAAAATAGCTATTCCTGCCGGAGGAGCAGGTCATGGCTCTCACTCGTGAGCAGCACAGTGTTTTGGGAACAGAAGGACAATACAGTAAGAAGGGCTGTGATAGAGCTTGTAGAAGGCACTAAGCTATGTGGAGTGGATGGGAGTCAACTCTACTACTGAGGAGGAAATGACAGAGGTTTCTTCTGGAGGAGAGTCCAGTGACAAGCTGAGATGGACATGACTCATGACAGAGTAGCAATGTCAAATTCGGCTGTGAGAGCTGAAGAGCTGTCTCAGGAGATGACTGGGCGACGGAATGCAGAAGGAGCTGCAAAGTTTATCTGGAGCGGAATGTAGGAAAGCAGGCTCAGGCTGAGGAGTTTGACATCTCTACTCCAAGCAGTGAAAGGTCTCTGAGGATAAAGGGTCATTGTTACTAATACTAAAACATTGAAAAAGAGTCATGATCAAATTACCTGCTTAGAGAAGTCACTTCATCTACAGTGAGAAGAATGGAAATTGTAATCAAGTAGACTACATATTAGCAAAATAAGATTGCATACATGGGACCAGAAGTGAAGCTCAATGGTAGAGTATATATACTAGGCAAATACACTGAACAACAACAACAAAACAAGCTGGCATGGTGATGAATACCTTTAATCTCAGCACTGGGAGGCAGAGGAGGCAGATCTCTGTGAGATTGAGGCCAACCTTGTCTACAGAGCAAGTTCTAGGACAGCCAGAGCTACACAGAAAAACCCTGTCTCAAAAAACAACAGCAACAACAACAAATCTGAAAGAATGATTAATGACTTGTCTGGGCTAACATTGGTCGAAGAAGAGAAGAAATAGGATAAAGGGGTATGGAAAAGGTGCTATAGCACACTTTGCTAATTCCAACACTCAGAAGGCTGAGATGTGGTTCTATGCCATACTAGGTTATATAGGGAGTTACAGGTCAGCCTGAGTTACAAAGCAAAAGCAAGTCTAAACAGAAAAATACATTGGAATTTGTGAGCTAAAGTTGAGTGTGTGCACACATGGTGTGTGCACACATGGTGTGTGTGTGTGTGTGTGTGTGTGTGTGTGTGTGTGTCTAGAATCTGGATCAATCTCTGAGGAAAATAGTATGTTGGGGATGTGGTATCTCTTCTATAAGTCTAGAAGACAGCTGGCAAACACCTCTGTAGCCACAGGAGGAGGATGACCTAGATCCCCTGTACACAGAAGAAACGAGGAGTGGGGAGAGGAACAGTAACCAAACACATCTGAGGTACTATTTAATAACTGCTTGATTTTCCATCACATAACAGTTGTCCAACCTTCAGAAAATGAGTATTTGGGCTATTTTCAACAGTTTTTAGTATATATTATGCTTTCTATATATCAGTCATCTCTCTATAACCATCATCTATATATCTACATTTATTTCTCTCTATATATATCATCATCTATATATCTAAATAGATAATGATCTATCCATAGAGAGGAAAGACAGAATTTAAGATTTTTGTATAAGTGTCTTTCCAACTTTTTTTTTTTTTTGGTTTTTCGAGACAGGGTTTCTCTGTGTAGTTTTGGTGCCTGTCCTGGATCTTGCTCTGTAGACCAGGCTGGGCTTGAACTCACAGAGATCTGCCTGGCTCTGCCTCCTGAGTGCTGGGATTAAAGGCATGCACCACTGCCACCCAACTTCTTCTCCAACTTTTAAAGTCAGATATTTGAGATGGATTCATGAAATGCATCTGTATCTGTTCAACTCTGATGTACAGAGTAGGTTCCATCCAGATTCTCCACAGAAAGAAACCATATACTCATACAAGGACTTGAAGGAGCTGACTCATTCAACTGGGTAGTCCAAACTTGGCAAAGCTGGATTCCACAGGTCAGGACAGCACAGTGGAAACACAAGCAGGGTTGATGCTATAGTATTAAGGCAGAATTTTCTTCTTTTATAAATCTCAGGAACAATTTTACTCTCAGGGGATTCAAAAGATAAGAAGAGTTCCACCCATACATACTACGGAAAGCAGACAGACCCCTTTGTAGATACTCACTGCTCAGTGTCTTCACGGTATCCGTTGGAGTGACAAACTGATAACTAGTTACTGCAGCCTTATCAAGCTGACATGGGAGGTCAATAATCACAAATGACAATATGTGTTCTGTAAATGACTACCTTTTGCAGCCTCATTAAAGCTTTCATCTGCTCATTTCTGCATATGCTTCTTCTGTATGATGGTTTACTTTATACCTTTTCTTCCCTGTCTATATTTTTTTCTTTACTTTTAGAGATGATAGAATTCATTTACCGAAGTAGACTAAAGATTTTCTGATATTTTAATGCTTCATTAGATTCATAGGGACTCATAATTGATATGATAAAATATCTGTATATGACACAGTATTACAGATTCAAAATATCATGTGCGACCTTGTTCCAGCTTCATAAATTAACACTCCTCAAAAGAGTTGAGTTTACTGTCACCAGAAACCACTAGTTGGAATAAAGAAGTCTGTAAGTAAATGCATAGAACAATTTCCTGTTTATATTAGATCAAAATCACTGGTATAAAGAAATAGATAAAAGCCCAATATTTTGGCCTCTATGTCTAGCCAACTGTTTTAACAATTATTTAGATATCTTCTCTTCCCCTGATGTTTATCTTAAGCCATAAGCATCCTAATACTCTATTCTTTCTTGTTTGTTCCATTGATTTGGACAGAGCAATGATTTTATGGTTAAGATCATGCTTCTTAAAATGAGAGTAATAATTATGATAGTTACCATTGATGGCTAAGGGGGCTGGAGAGTTGGATCATCTTTAGAATTTGGTACCTTCTCTAATAGACCATGGTCTTCTTTGCTCTAATCTTTCCTTGCTGTGCCCATAGTTCTTCCTCTGGGAATGACACTGTTTACTCTGAGCCATCATCTATTGGAACTACACAGTTCACTAAGTGATTGGCTTGGGTCTGAGAAGAGGCACAGACTTTTGCTTTTGAAACAGTGGTTGAACTATAATAGAGTACAGTGACTTCAGAAGCTGAACTGAACACATTTTTAATTATAAGGTAACCATGACCCTATGACATGGGGTATTAGGTTATGCCTTAAAAGTGGTATGTGTGACTGGTGAGTTAACAGGGTAGACTCATGATTGATAGTTAATACTGATCATTAACAATTTTGTCTAGGAATATCTGTGAAAGAGTTTCTATATTGGATTAATTGAGGTGGGGAGACATAGTCTAAATGTAGGTGGCATCATTCAATGAGCTGGAGTCTCATACTGAGGAAGAAAAAAAAGCAAAAAGAAAGAGAAAACAAACTGAGCACCAGTGTTCATCTCTGCTTCCTGAATGCAGATGCAGTGTGATCAGCTGGCATGTCTGCCTTCCTGCCACAATGCCACCCCACCCCCATCGTGATGAACTGTGCCATGGAACTGTGAGCACAAATAAACTTCTCCTTCCTTAAGTTGCTTCTTTTGGTGGGTGTTTTTTCACTGCCTCAGGGGGAAAAAACACCTAGTACAATAATCCATGCAAAAAGTTTCCTACAAGAAAGATGCAATTTCACTTTTTGTAGACTTTGTAAATAATGATACTCTATGGAACTGTGTCGTGAAGTTCTTTCTGTTAGTCCTTTAGGTAAGGGCTATAGAAAGAAGAGAGGTTTGGATGAAATGGACACATTAAAGCTTGCCTTGGTCATGACTGCTTTTGCGGGTGAGAGATAGTAGACACTAGGCTGTTTCAAATACGCCAAGACGTCGTTGCTCCCTGACAACCCTTGCTCTCAGTCCTGCCGATAGTGGGAGTTAATTAGCATCAGATAATTGGTACCCAGTGGTCAAAGTGTGCACATCTGCTACATTTGTAATGCAAATGCCACATATGTCCCTCTGGTCATTGCTTCCTGGATATGTAAGCATCCCTGAATTCTCCTGCTTTGCACTCCACATCTGTTCCCTGGGGCTGCTTCTGAGCACGAGCTTACCATTCCTTCGCCCTAGCAAATCTTGTATCGCTCCATCACTTATGTAAACAAGGGAAGGCTCCTCTGCTCTTCAAAGTCTCCAGATCCCTCGGGACACTTTCTACCATGTTATGCCCTTCGTGTAGTCTGGCTTCAGCATGAAGGCTCCTCTCTTCAGGGCCTTAGCAAACTTCTTTCATCATCCATCTATTGCTTCCACTCCTGCTTCAGCGGCTACCTTCTGTTCTGTATCACTGTCACAAGCTATCCTAACTCAAGTCACCATGCAGTACCACTTCTTCAATGAACCCCCCTCAACAGTAGCATCAACTGCTCCAAATCAGATCTCTCTGGGCTCTGAAACTCCAAGTGTGCTTGTTTTCAGTATTTTTTTTTTATGGATACCATCTGCCATTCTTAAACGGAGTAATGGGTTTCTCTCAATTATGGGTTAGTCTTCCAATATCTTGGCTGCTTCTTGAATTCATTTACTAAAACTGAGTCCCACCATTTTTTTTTTCTTAACAAGCACAGATTCTTAGAACAGCGAGTGAGCTGAATTTCTCAATTCAGTAATCATCAGAATATTATTTCTTTGCATAAAAATTTAAGCAATGACTGAAACTAATAATGAAAGAAGTATGCAACAGCATGAGAAATGTAAGCAAATGGGGAAAAAAGAACAAGAATGGAAATACAACTGCCTCAGTCATTCTGCTGGTTATTCTGGAGGTTAATTTTTTCAGCTTGATTTGATTAAGAAATATCAGGGTGGCGCAGCTGGAAAGATTGCTCAGTGGTTAAAAGCATTGGTTGATCTTCCAAAGGATCAGCGTTTGATTCCCAGCACCCATACAGTGGCTCACAGCCATCTGTAACTCCTGTTTAAGGGATCGACACTCTTTTTTTTTTTTTTTGTAGCTTTGCGCCTTTCCTGGAACTCACTTGGTAGCCCAGGCTGGCCTCGAACTCACAGAGATCCGCCTGCCTCTGCCTCCCGAGTGCTGGGATTAAAGGCGTGTGCCACCACCGCCCGGCGGGATCGACACTCTTTTCTGCCTCCGTGGGCACTAGCCATACACATGGTACACAGACATACATACAGTCAAAATACCCATATACATAAAAAAATAATTTTACAAAGAAAGAAAGAAATACCTAGAAGTTAAAAGAGTACACTCCTGGCTGTGTCTGTGATGGAGTTTCCCAAGACAATGAAATACTGAAGCTTTGACTCACTAATGGATTTATCTCTTGAAAGGTTATTAATACAATGATATTTTGGAAGATAGTGAAAAAACGGGAGGTGGGGTCTTGCTGATGTAAGTAGACTACTGGGCTTACGTTGGGAGCTGTATCTTGTACTATCCCCTTCTTATGTGTTCTTTTCACTTCTTCCTCTCTTCCTCAGAGAAACTGCTCTTCCACATGGCTCTCAACCATGATCCTTTGCTGCACAACTGGCCCAGAAACATGGAGCGAAGTAAACTGAGGATTGAACTCTCTAAAACTATTAGCCAAAAATGTACTTTTCTCATTAAGCTGTTTCTGCCAGGAAGTTTCATCCCAATTATTCAAAAGTAATTAACATAAATTCCACATTGCATGTGCACATAGGTAATCACCTAATCATCCACCATGTTGTCTAATCAAAGCCTGTCTCTGACTCTCCATGACTGTTGAGAACATCTTGCTAGAAGAGATAACTCAGACTTAGAAGACAGTAAGACCCAAATACACTATGATAGCTATAGGCCTCAGGTGACATTTTAGAAGGAGCATCTTTCCACATTGTCATTTATTTCAACAAGAACAAAGTGTGAATTCTACCTACGGAGTATCTAGGTTCCAACATGCACTAAAAATGCTATGGCCTTTCTTCTTGTCAGGAGAGAAGACCCATATCCACTCTCATCAATTTGCTTGTAAGCTAGTAGATTTCTACCATGTTACATTTAAATCTAATGATGGTGACCTATAGAAGAAGAGGCCACATTGGTCAATCTTTTTGAATTATGAATACTTCGAAGATAATTTCATGGCCATTCAAAACTAAAGTAATTATTTTTAAATGAAATAAAATATTAGTCTTTCTGTTAGTGTTTTCCTTAAAATCTTTAAATAGTCATGATCTTCAGTAAGTTAGGAATTGTTTCTAAATCTTTCCCTTTGTTTTTGGATTTTGTGGGATCACATGGTTCAACGTCACATTAAATCATTTTGACACATTATTAAAAACACATTTAAATTTCTTAAGCAGACAATTTTCTTGGAAGAACATAATCAACATTATCTTCAACATCTTGGAGCCAAAAATAAAGGCAAAATGGAATATTAGTTTCCCCATTTTTCCTTTGAGAACCGCATCGTATCTTATTTCTAAAGACAGCACCCCACCCCACCCCCCCACCCCCCCCCCCCGGGTGGGGCATGATTTTCAATTTCTGAAAAGCATAAGTATTGTATCTCATCTTGGATTTGAGAAAGCTGATGCTTCCTAACCCAAAGGAGTACTTAGAGTAGCAGTGTAGTACATGAGCCAGTGCAGGACATGTCTTGAATCACGTGACTTTATGAAACTCTCGGGGAGCAGATAAAATCATTACACTCAACTTTTATATGAGAAAAAAAGCAAAGCCCCGATAATCATGTTAGCTTGCGTGAGTTTCCTAAACACTGGAGCCAGGAGTAAGAGCCATGCTGTGTGGTTACAGAGCTTGTGGTCATCTCTCAAGTCTTGCATGAAACAGGGTTAGACGTTTGGTTGTGTGAGCAGGAAGTGGGTATGCCTTTGGATGCATTTCTGGTGTGATTGGTTTTTGTTTGTTACAGCTCTCATAACAGCTCCTATTCTATCACAAAATGAAAAATTATTCAATCATTCAATAGAATGCTAGGAGAGATGGTTTATTTTTCCACGATGAACAAAATTCCCTAAGCATTCACCAGTGCAGATGTTCTCAATGCCTGTTCTAAGACATTCCCTAAGGAGGTAAAGAACAGGACATGAAAAAGGGAGAGGAAATGATATCAGCTCTTGTGACATGCCTCAGCATGAGGTCCAGGTATGTGCCCTCAGCCTCCATCACCAGGGAGGAGAGAGAGTGGAGGTGAGCTCAGAAGGACCAGCAAAAGCTCAGTTTAAAAACTTTCCTAAGGACTTTTATTTATATTTCAGGGCATGTAGGATACTATTGCGGAGTTCTTATCCTGTGAGTCACACATTAGTATGTCCTAAGGAGAAAACAAAACAAAACAAAAAGGATGACTAGTCAAAAGGCAATCTGAACGTGATAGGATAGTGACCTTGAGTGCCACACAGATCCCAGGGATGATGGCAATGTGTGTGATTCTGAATATATCCTGAAGGTTGAACAAACTGATTTCCTGAAGATTTGTGTGTGGGAGATTGAGGACAAGACGGGAAATGTGAATGACTTTGAAGATTTGTCCATGTTCTTAGAAACGTGGGTTTCCAGCATCTACAGATAAGTAAGCTGAGAGCTTCTTGTATAGAAATTTCCTTTGAACTGAAATATTCTATCTTGAAGGGATGCTTGTTAGGACTCAGGAAGTAAATAATGTGTAAATCTCAAAAAGCTGCTGAAATTAACATAGTCCACATAGCCCATCCACAAGATTATATAAATGGTAACAATTGGTGGAGAGAAGAAATGATCCACTCTATTGAACCGCAGAAAGTCATCCTGGAAGCTCCATAAAGGGATACAGCTTTATCACCCATAATAGGATGATCTTTTCAGTGAAGTATTTGCTTTTGAGTCCATGCTTCTGTAGGTAGTCTTTACTCACGCTCCTATGAGAGAACCAAATAAATTCACTGTCTCACTAAGCCAGGCTTAGATGGAAGCTTTTTTGTGGTCTGCTATCAATGTCATATTTGGAAATGGTAGATGTTTGTTCATCTTCTCTGGTCCCAGAAAAAGCCCAATTTAGTTTCAAAAGTCTACAATACAATTAGTGCCTGAGCAAGGATCCACTGAAGCAAAATGAGTTAGGAAGGAGTGTTTGCATGCCTCCTGTAGTGGGTGATGGACCCTGCAACTGAGTCTGATCCATGTGAAGGTGGAGCATCCATAGGAGCAATCGCAGCATGACTTTCTTTCTTCTAGTGTGGGATAATGTTCCTCTTTGCAGAAGTGGTAGTTACAGGCTTGCTGAGATGAGTGATAGGATACACAACCAAGGCGAACCAACCTTTGAGTAGAGAGTCATTTGGGGATTCCTAGAGTGGACTTCTTCCCCTACTTGGGATGTGGTGGCACATAGATTAAGCAAAACATTGCATTCCCTAAAGTAACCTGTATGAGGCACGATTGTAAGCAGGTTGTGGCATCATTTGCATGATTTGTTGTAGGTGATATGGCATGCAATGGAGTCTCAGCTGTCTTCCAAGAAAAGAGTTCCCTAGATAAAACAGGTAAAGGGTGCTGATAAGTTTTAAATCCCTGGTTGCTGGGTATCCACCACCACTGATGTAATAAGCCAAATCAAACCGAATTAATAAATCCAGGTTTAATGAATAGAGTAAAGCAATCCTAGGTGACCCTTGGAAAGGCAGGGGAAGAGTCACATGGCAAATATGGCTACCAGGCCTTAAGTAACCTGTAGGTGTGGTCTTGAGCAGCTCCAGGGATGGGCTGGATTTTGGTGGGCTTTGAGGGGGAGGGTTTGGAGAGAGAGAGAGAGAGAGAGAGAGAGAGAGAGAGAGAGAGAGAGAGAGATGGGGAGGGGAGTTAAGGTGGAGCGTCCACCAGAATAGGTATGCAGTTGTTACCTTCTGCATTTGCCTCCGGCTTGGAAAGGAAACTAGAATATAGACAGACTGAAGCAGAGTTGTTTTGCTTGCTGTTTCTTACAACTAGCAGAATGCATGATAGAGAGAATGAAAGGTAAATCTGTGTTAAAGAGCCTTTATTGGGGTTCAAATCTTGGTATCCATAAGAGGAGTCAGATAATGAGGAACAAGAGAACAAGATAGAAGTAATAAAGATACCAGTGATGGTTGGAATAAGAATGGCCTCCATAGGCCCATATACTTGAATGCTTATTCACCAAGGAGTGGGATTATTTGAAAGGAATAGAAGGAATCAGAGGTGTGGCATTGTTGAAGGAAGTGTGTCCCTGGTAATGGGTGGGATGTAGGCTATTACTCTACCCCATGTCTGTATGTGTGCTGCCATGCTCCCTGCCATGATGATAATAGACTAATCTCTGAAACTGTAAGCAAGCCCACAATTAAATGCTTTCTTTTATAAAAATTGCCTTGGTCATAGTGTCTCTTCCCGGCAATAGAATAGTGACTAAGACAATGCCCATAAGATATAACTTATAGGACAGAGAAAATGAAAATTCATTATCCTGAAGATAGGTCGGGGCCTTAATAATGAATGGCCTAATGCAAGAGATCATTACAGTCAGGAAATATTCTCCCCCTTCCCTCCAAATTGTTTGACTTGAGAAGACCTTGCCAACACAATATGAGAGCATATCTTGGCTCATCAGACTGTGAGACCTTGAATGTATGGGATCATTCTGGGTGCTATACAAGCAGAAAAACTAAATAATCTAACTGCTTATCTCTCTTCAGAAAAGGCTGAATAACCTAAAGAAGTAAGAGGTAAATCAGTCCCAGACAGACGGGGTTATGTGAGCCATTAGGTACTGGAAGGTGAGAGAAGGAAACACAGTTGAGAACACTAGGCATGACAGAGGTGGAGTCTGACCTGTTCACTGGGCCAGATAGGAATTGGCTCACAAGGGATGCAACAAGAGATTGATTCAGCAGGGGCCTCGAGACTGGTAGAGCACTCTAGGTGCTTTATGGAGGCCCAAGCTAGGATGTAGTCTTTACAAGACAGAAGAAGCTCTGTCAGAGTTGAGAGACTTGGCCAGGCTTGTCAGGTTTGTAAATCACAAAGTCAGTCAAGAGGAGATGAAAGCTTGGAAAGCAAAGAGGTCTGCACAGGTCACTCAAAAGCAAATACGCCAGGTGTGGGGTCAAGGTATAGTTCTTTGGGAAAAATAACAGGAAGCCAAATGCTCTCCAAGGGAGCTCCAGGAATATTCCAAAGCTTGAACAACAGTACAGTCCACAAAGGACATAAATGATGAAACAATGCAGATACAAAACTTGAGCATGACCTAAGGGTGGGCAGTTATCCCTTCCTTCCTCAAGTTGAGAATATAAAGTTTACTGAAGATGGAGAATGTCCAGCTCAGAGCCCTTTCAGCAGCCAGGTATGGCTAACAGAAAGGTAAGAGCCACAGTGCTGGCCTAGTGCCTGTCAAGAACTGAGCTTCCAGGAGCAGCAGCAGGCACAGCAAGCTAAAGCAGGTCCTTAGCCTAAGCCAATGCAGGCAGCCCAAGACAAACACTCTGGCCATGGGATAGGGAAGGACACAGTGGCACCATGGCAACAATAACATGCCAGGATGAGGACACGGGATGGAAAAAAATCTGTGGATTATGGAGGTCTAGAATGGGCAGAATCCTCAACTAAGCTTCTGCACTCGACATTAGCATTTTGATGAAGCAATTGATAGAAATGATAATAACTTTTTGTAATGTGCTGGCTCTTGGTAATATCTTTCTAAATCTCCTTGACTATCCAAGGCCAATTAGCACTGATTTAGAATGGATAATGGTGATCCTTCATTGAGTCTGCCTACCCACTGAAGAAAAAAGTAATGCTTCATTACATAATGCTAAACCTTACATGTCTAATGGATTTGTAAAAAAAAAAAAAAAAAAAGTCCAAAAGAACAGTTAATCTAGTTTGTTTCCTATTGCTGTGACAAAATATTCTGACCAAACACAACTTGGGGAAGGAAAGGTTTATTTGGCCTACATGTCCCCATTATAGACTATTACTGAAAGAAGCCAAGGAAGGAATTCAAGCAAGACAGGTACCTGGAGACAGGAACTGAAGCAGAGACAATGAAAGAACACTGTATCCTGGCTTGCTCCTCAGATTCACTTATAGCCATCTTTATTATGCCTCCTAGGTCCACCAGCCCAGGAGTGGCATCTCTCATAGGGGCTGAGCCCTCCTACATCAGTTATTAATTACAAAAATGCCCCCACAGACTTGCCTACAGGCTAATTTGATGGGGGCATTTTCTCAGTTGAGGTTCCTTCTTCCCAGATGACTCCAGCTTGTGTCAAGTTGACAGAAACCTAACTAGCACAATAGTAAAGAAAGTTGTGGTGATATTTTGTTTGTGATGTAACAAATAAAGCTTGCCTGAAGATCAGAGTGCAGAGCTAAGCCACTAGTTAGCCGTAGAGGCCAGGCAGTGGGGGCATACACCTTTAATCCCAGCACTCAGGAGGCAGAGGCAGACAAATCTCTGTGAGTTCAAGGCCAGCCTGGGCTACACAAGATTGATCCAGTCTAAAAGAGAAACAGCCAGGCAGTAGTGGCACACACTTTTGGTTCCAGCTCTTGGGATCCCAGCACTAGGGAGGTGGAGACAGGAAGTGATATGGCTGGGTGGAGAGAGGAATATAAGGCAGAAGGAGACAGGAGCTGAGCCTCCTTTCAGCTGAGGATTTCACAGAGGTAAGAACTAGCGGCTGGCTGCTTTGTTTTTCTGATCTTTCAGCTTTCACCTGATATCTCACTCTGAGTTTTTAATTAATCATACCAGTTAGGACTCATGCTACAGGAAGCAGTTAAGGAGTTTAAATGAACTCATCCTGCAGCAGTGAGAAATGACACTCCCAGGAGCTGTAAGATTGTTGGGTAAAATTGAAGTGTTAGGCACTGGCGACTTCCCTATGAGTCATTTGGCCAAGAAGGCATCTAACTCTGCATAAGCTAATGTTGGATACATGTCAACACTTATAGTTAAAGAGACCCCATAGGGCATGAAGTGTAAAGCTGCTACTGAAATGGAAGCTCTCTCCCTGCTGGCTTGCTTTCATAGTAGAGTAAGGTATCATGTAGGCTACTGAGGGAAAATTGTCACCAACAGTCCTTCTTGGCTATGGGCCAACATCAGACAACATGTGCCCACTGGTGCAATAATGGCATGACAGTTAAAGCTGCATCCAACTGTTTTCCAATTGGACCGAAGACCTACTCCACCAAAGAGAACCCTCTTCTGGTACTGCAAACCAGTGCAAAATCCCATGACTGAGAGGTCATAGGTCCAGTGGGGAGACCACTACTATCATTTGGTTAAATGGATGTGATGTGACTGTCAAACTGGCTTCTAAACACCTGTGTTTAGGCCCATAGATCACTATTGCTGTCAGGCTAAAGTGGTCTTTGGTGGATTTATCCCCACCCCCCAGTGGAAAGTGTACTGTAGCAATGCATGATCAGTCAAGATCCTAAGAACAAGTGATTTTTCTGTGACATAGTGGCTCCATGTTTAGCCACATATAGAAGACAGTAACCAGATATCTGTTACCCCCTCTAAGACTAAGGTATGTAGTGGGATAAAAACATAAGAGCCAAGGAAGAGGGTGGGTGTTTTAGAGCAATTCTTGTGACTTTAAATATTCCACCCTGTAGGGAGGGATTTCAAGTCTCAGAAAGTAAACATAACCTACAAGGCTCAAGAGGTTAACAACTAACAATTCTCAGAAAGTTTCTGAAATGAACAAGTCTCAGGTAGTCTTTCTGTACCATTATACACACAGAGATAATTTCTGTGGAAAGGAAGCTTTCTGACCTGCAGGGGCCTCCAAATTGTACATGGAACTGCAGGGACACAGATGTTATAAGTCATCACCCATACTGGGTGGACTTTTCAGTAATATAGCTGCCTTTGCATTACCCATGCTTTTGCAAATAACCCCAACAAACTCACTTGTTCACTAAGTTAGGTTTTTGTAGTATTGTTTCTTTGATGTGTCTTTGGTTCCTCACCTGGGTTGCATAAACTTTTGTTCACATTACCTCACAAAATATCACACAGTACTTCCTGAGATATTTTTGGATTCTAACATGACATATTGAAAATGAATAAAAGATTACATGTTTCCATCTGAGATGTTGAGTGGGTGTTTGGACACATGTGTGGATTTCAAAAGAGCCAGAGACCAATAGTTTGGATTTGCTCCAAAGGACTAAAGCCAAGATACCATGAGCCATTTTCAAATGAGCACTAGAGAGGTAGATAATTAAATGAGAAAGGATCACAGCCAGATCCTGGGGCTCTCCAATGAGGAGCCCTCACTGAAGAGGCTTACAATGGCACATATGGGTTCTAATTGGGGTTTCACATTCACTTACTCACTCTGTCCCTGAAGCTGAGATGTAGAGCCTTATGTCAAGATAGTATGGACTTGGGAATGGTACCCCCTCTACAGATCTTGTCTCAGTGTGGAAAGCTGAGGCAGAAGGAACTTCTTCTTCACCCTCAACTAGAGAATGTATCTATTCCTTTTGCAATTAATTAAGTCTTGCTGGTACTTTTCAATAACTTAGGCATCTGGGGACTATGCATTTTGGGGAAAAGTCCCCATTACTTCAGTGGTATGGTCAATAATGCACATTACCAAAGCACTCACACACCATAGCAAGAAGGGCCTACCAATTAAATCCACAGAGGTAGGAGATAGAATGTAGGAAACAGATTATTAACTTTAATTATGAGAAAAGGTGTACCACAGTTGAAGTTTGCCATGCCCTTTTTTCAAATTCACAGAAATGTGTAATTTAGGAAAAAAAAAAGACATAATGAATCATATTGCCAATGTTCCCAAGAAGAAAAGTTTGAATTCTATCAGACCAAACACTTCTAGGATACCAGTTTCAGAGATGGTGTGTAAGAGTGTGCTGGGCCTCACTTTGGAATGTTAGTCTATTTCTCAAGGCAGCCTCCATTGCTATGCACTAAGAAAAAAGGGCAATGAAGTGGAACCTTTCATATTTAATTAGTATTGGATTGAAACTTCACTGACCCATATCACCATGATTCTTGGGTTCATACTATAATGGGGGCACCCTTAACCTGAAAGACAGAGATGTTCCATCTGCTGATGGCTTGAGGTAGGTACAAATGCCACTTCACAGAGGGGTGGGGCAGAGCCTTGGATCCTGCTATACTGATGCACAAGGAGGGAAGGATGACAGCAAGAACCAGCGAGGGACATCACACAGTAAGAAGGAGCCAAGAAGAAAGCCTTGCCCTTAGAATAGTGCAGACTGTGGACTTCTTCCTCTCCTGCAACACCAAGCACAACAGGACTCTCAATGTCTCCTGAAAGAAAACAGTAAAAGCCCAAGTAATCAGCCAGCATGTTTCCCATGAGTCCTTTCTCATTTTTTTCCCTAAAGGATAACTTCAAACCATTGAATGACTTCCAGAGAGCTATTTAATTATACGAATGAATGAATGAAGCATTTTTTTCTCTTTTTATACCTAGAATTTGACTAAAACATTTAACTTTGCCTGTTTCTGTTGAGAAGATTGAACACCTCATGTGGTGAGATGTAGATTTTCTGTCTGAAAGGCTATTTGTTTCAAAATTTCATCCAGTTGTTCCTCCAGGAAGTATGTGTGAAGCCAAGCATTTCAGGTGTGAATAGGGTGTTTGCCAATGCGGAGATTGAGGCAGCGTGGTGAGCTAATGACAGTTTGTCAGGGGCCTTACCCTCCACCTCAGTCACTGAGTGACTCATGAGGACATGTTGGCTATTACTTAATATTGGAACAAAATGGTTCATGCCAAAAAGATTTGAAAATCCACAGCCACAGGGAAGGGAGGGCACTGTAATCCAGTGCCGACCTGGCAAGTTCATTGAAGACTGATGGGAAGAGGGCAAGCAACCGTGGCAGTCATAAGTTCCAAAGCCCACAGGGAGTCTCACTATTTTCCAACACAGGAACACAACTGAAGACAAAAATACAGACCTAACCTGGTGCTTCTGAGCTGCACAATGAGGCAGGCGCCGGTGCACAGTCACTCAAGTGCTCCTCCATCTTTGTCAAGATCGGATCACTAGCCCAGAAACACATTATTCCTAAATGGGCCATTTAAGACCATCACAAGGTGAGCCACACACTTAGAAACTATAACCCAATTAGCACAAACACCAGAGAAGTACTCAAGAGCTGCGCTGAGATTTCTTAGCATAACTTTCCATCTTGAAGTGTCCATGTTCCACAAGCAAGTTCAGTCAATGGTGAGTCTCTCAGTTTCTTATAGGCTTGTTTGTCTGTTTGGGACAGGGTCTCACTTTGTATGTCATGGCTCATCATGTAGCCCTGAGCCACCTGAAACTCAGAGTATCATACTCCTCTGCATCTCAAATGCTGAGATTATAAGCATGAGCCCCCATGACCAGTTTATGTTTTGAGTTTCTTTTTATTTTCTTCTCACTGTCACGTGGTTTTTGTGCTTACCTGTGGGACATACCACTCAGTTACCATATGGACACACACTGAAATTGAAAGTGAGAGTTGTCTATTGAATTTGTTATACTTTATTGACTTCTCTTTGTCCTCTATCAGTCTACCTCTCCTGGTCCACTTAGCAGCTAGCTATGTCTGCCTCATCCATCCCATATCTCTCTTTCCATGTGGAACAGCTCTTATCTGTAATGCTTAGCAGGAAGCTAAGTACTCTAAAGACCAAACAGGCAAAGAGCCTTGGACCTGCTGAGCATGAGTGCACACACGGATGTGTGCGTGCATGCGCGCGCGCGCGCGCGCGCGCGCGTGCGTGTGTGTGTGTGTGTGTGTGTGTGTGTGTGTGTGTGTGTGTGTTAACCAGTAAGGGTTGTCTTCAGATGTGATGACCAATCAGAGGTCAAGCTGCATCAGGTACAATTAAAGACTCTTTAGTATCCAGCTTCTTGTCAAGAGTCTAATTTTCCATTGTAAACAGCATTATTCTTTGCTATTCATACTTGATTGTATTGTCCTAGAAACAGGAAAAATTGCCAAAAAATAAGCGCTAGCTTTTATTATTGTTTTGCTATTGAGTATGGTAACAGTCAAAACAACATAACCATGGAGAATATTTTTGATTAAAAAAAATCCTATAAGGTTAAAATTGATCTTTGTCCATACAAAGTCACATGATGACAAACTGCACTACCTCTTCCCCACATCCCAGCTGCTGTTCCTCTTCCAGTGGAAAGACTGTCTGCCTCACCTGTGTTCCCCTCCATCCCCTTTATCTTTGAAACTCTTGGTACTTATTTGCGCTGGGGGCCATCACACTTTGGGGGGTGCTATTCTCTGGTGCTTGCTGCCCAGTTTGAAGTTCAGGCCCTGGCGGAGCATCTGGGCTCCAACTTGAGAACATGTCGCAATATGACCCTGTTGCTATCTTCTCTGATGACAATATCCCAAGGCTTTTCAAGAATTTTATGAGAGATTTAAAAGGGATTGCTGTTGAAAGTCTCAGAAAAATGCCAAAGAAATCATTAACTAACTGTAATGAATGCCAAATAAACCCAATCCTGGAGTCCCACGCAATTCTAAGTGCTTTTGAGCTGTTGACTGAAGGTGCTAAGGAAAATGTTGGATGAGATTTTAGTGTGTGGATGTTTCTGTTAGTTGTTTTCTTAAGTACACTCAAAGTTCCAGAGATGGCCTTTGGGGAATAACTTCCAAGGAAATTTGAATTTTTGTCAAGAAAAATAAAATTGTCTACTATCTATCTATGTCTATCTATCTATCTATTCATGTAACATCTATCTGTCTGACTACATGTATATAAGGTAGTCATTCCATGCATGGTCAAGAGCATGGGCATTTTAGAAGGAAGAGATCTAATTCTGGTCTCTCCTTATCAATGAAGCTATTTCACTTCTTTTAACCTCCATCATTTACCCTAATAATGACACTAATGATTTCCTTTGGAAAGAGAGTGCACTGTGTGAGGGTTCTGGCAATTTCCAGAGTAAGTATCTGATGGTACCAAAGAGTATGCAAAGAGTAAGACTAAAAGTAAGCATATCAATTAGCATCAAGCTGTGTTATGGCACCTGGCTTGGGGCAGCTGCTCCCTCAGGATACTGATGCTGAATGGACAAATAGCAATCAGCTCTGAACTGACTTCTTGGAGAGGTGAGCGTGGGTATGCAGTAGACCATGGACATACAGTAGAGAGAGATCTTCAAGGATACAAGTGAACACCCAGCCTCTTGTTTCATACAAACATTGTGAGCATGTTATTTAACTCTCCTGGCTCAATCTTCCTTCTCAATAAATCAGTATTAATAGCAACTGTCTTAAAAGGCCATTGAAAACATCAACAAAGAAACTACATGCTTAGCCTACTACCTAACACTTGTGAAATACAGCTGTTAACTATCAAGTTTCTGCCCATGGCCTTCAGGAGACCACAGAAGTTTCCCCAAACAGCAGTTCTATCAATCTCGTGTTTCATAAGAGGGAAAGAAAACTTCAGTGTGAAGACACATTATCCTAGTCTACATCATGGGCAAGCTTGTTGTTTCACTGGGACATAATTGCCCAAATAATCAAACAACAACAACATATATAATGTATGCATGTGAATAGATGATAACTGAAAATTAATAAATGTATACGTATAGAATGATGTAAAAAGAAAGGATGATTCAATGAAACAGTCATATTTTATTGTAGTTTTTTTTTACTCTATACTCTTTGGAGGGTCCACCACCCAGCACCCAAATAATCACAAGGAGGCTTACTCTTTCTTATGAATGCCCAGCTGTAGCTTGGCTTATACCTAACCAGCTTTTCTTAACTTAAATTATCCTGTTTCTCTTTAACTATGATTTGCCTCTTGGGTTTTACTTTTCTCTATTTCTGTATATCTTTTCTTTCCTTCTTATTTTGTTTCTGGCTATGTGGCTGGGTGGCTGACTCCCAGCATCCTCCTCTCCTTCTCCTCTCACTCTTCCTCTTCTTTTTTCTCCTGCCAGTCCCTCCTACCCCTCTCCTGCCTAGCTATTGGCTGTTAAGCTCTTTATTAGACCAATCGGGTGTTTTAAACAGGCAAAGTAACACAACTTCACAGAGTTAAACAAATGGAACATAAAAGAATGCAACACATCTTTGCATCATTAAACAAACATTCTACAGCATAAATGAATGTAACATATCCCAAACTAATATTCCACAACACTTTGTAAACATAAGATACACACTTCTTTAGACAAGAGGATTCCAAATTAAACCAAGAAATAGTAATTTGTCTAGATAAGTCTTGATGTTTAACATAGGCATCAATTATTTTAAGCCAATGATATGTTTAATGTTAGAGGAACCTATGGGAAATTTAATTTAAATATAAACACATTCCTTGAAATAAGCATTTTAATCAAACTGTAAACATGTTACATGGTCTAACATTCAAAAAATTATATTGTTTTAAAATATTCAAGAGATAACTTATGTATTTTATTGCAGTTACTATTAATTACTTACACAAACCACAAAACCCTTCTTTCACTTTTCTTCTGAATCCATAGTTTGCCTACATTTCAGATGCACCTGTGCATACACACTCTTACATACACATGCACAGCCAGAAATAAATACAATGAATCTATTCCAGGCTGTTTGCTTGAAAGGTTTTGAGTCTCTCAGAGTTTGGGACTTAGTTTAGATTTAGAATCATTTTGGGTACATCTGATCTCATTGACTGTCAGGCTTGAACATATCAACACAAGAAACTGGCTTTCACAAATTCCCACTTCCACTCACTGGTTGAGTCTATGTTATACTGTATTAGATGGATACAGTGAGCTTTAATATCTGGGCACAACAAATAAAGAATTGTCTCCTTTTGTCGGGTTTCTTTACTTCTTGTGTTACCAACTAACATGTGTCCTATGTACAAGATGTCCCCCTCCAAAATTGGTCACACCTTTTTTTTTCCCTACAAAAGACATTTGCTCCAAGTTCATACTGATGGAGAGTGGGTCAGGGTCAAGGTGAGCATTCTTCCATTCATCAGTATCGTTTTCTTTTCTATTTGGAAATATACCCTGTGCAATCTAAGACAATCATGGCGATACCAGGGAAATTGGGGTCACCTCTTAGGGTGCTTAGCCTCACTAATAATGGAAGGTCAAGGAGGACAATCTTATTAGAATTTAAAAGAAAAAAATCCTAGGACAGATCAGAGCAGGTAAAAACTCCAGGGGCTGAAGGCTGAGAAGAAACTTCACACATCAATCTAGAAACACTGTCTTTCAAACCAATGCCACGGCATGGCGCCCAGATTACTGAGCTCACTGTTGCTGCCCCAGAACTGTCCCCATTGTGCACACCCCTGCCAAATTACTGACACGAGCATTCAGCAGTACTAGGGTAGGGGGTGGGGCTTGCCTACAGCCATGGCTCAGTTGAATATGGAGGATAGAAATGCTTATATATTTATTGAAGATTCTTTTGTTTGAAATTCAAATCATTTGGTAAACAATGTTTGCTAGTTGGGGAGGGTTTTAGGTGGGAGAAGTTTGGCCATTGGCAAAGTACAGGTGTGTTGCCTCTGCAGAAAGTTGTTTTTACTGAGAGGAGTCCTTCATCTTGTACATGATCCAATCTTTGTCTTATGTTTCTTTTATCCAAAATATTTAGGCATCTAACACATTCAAACAAAATACCAATTACAAACTGTGAATTTTTGTTTCTTTGTTTGTTTCAAGACAGGGTTTCTCTGTGTAACAGTCCTGACTGTCTTGGAACTTGATTTATATACCAGGCTGGCCTCGAACTCACAAAGATCCACCTACCTCTGCCTCCCAAGTACTGGGCTTAAAGGCGTACACCACCACCAGGCAATACTGTGATTTTTATTTGTCAAAATACATTAAGTTTCAGAGGTACTTTGGGGACTCAAAAGCTAGGATTTCTAAGTCAGTATGTGCATTTCACATAATAAGCTGTTAATGGTGAGCACAGTATCATGTACTAACTGGATTCTCCACATCTGTGTAGTATGTTGTATGTATTCTGTGGTATTGAGATTATAGAAAGCTCAGAGTATTGAACATGCATTTAATGCATGTTTCAAAAGAAATTTATGACAATTAAAATATTTGGAGACATACCATATTTCAATTTATACTATTTTTTTTTTTAACTCTGTCATTAAGGTGCTTTGTAGGATGCCAAACCATAGCTGGAGAAACGAAGTTTAATAAATAAAAGATGGGTTTTCTGGGAAAGAAAACATGGCTGGAAAGCTATAACACCCAGCAAGTGCCTGGAGGAGGAGAATGGAAGTGGCATGGACAAAATCCAAACCATCTGAGATAAGCAGGCATGGGGGACGAGAGGAACGGGAGCCACCCTCCCCCTCAGAGAAAGAAGCCGGAAGTATTAGAAAACCAAACCAAACCAAAACCGAACAAACAAAAGCCATGCTTAGGTTCCCTGTTGGGGAGGTTATGAAAGCTTTAAGAGGAAGTATATCACTGGAAGTGGGCTTTGAGAGATTATGGCCTCCCCCACTTCCTGCTACATCTCTCTACTTGCTTTATGATTTCTGCCTTCATGCTCTTTGAATGTCACACAGGCCACTAAAAATTCAAAAGAGTAATTAAAAATAATTCCCATGAGATGCATGAGTACGTAGAGGCAAATGCCACCAAGCCTGATGACCTGAGTTTGATATTCAGGTCCCACATGGTGGACAGAGAGAAGTGACTACCACAGGTTGCCCTCTAACCTTCTCTTGTGTTTCCTGGCATGCACTCATGCTCAACAAGCTCACACACAGGCATTCACACACACACACACACACACACACACACACACGCACGCACGCACGCACACACACACATGCACGCACGCACGCACACACGTACGCACACACACAGGCACACACGCATACATGCACACACATTAATAAAAGTGTAATAAAATTTGAGGGGCTAGAGAGATGGCTCAGCACTTAAGAGTGCATACTCCCCTTCCAGAGGACCCAAGTTCTCTTTCTAGGACCCATGTCAAACAGCTCACAATAACCTGCAATTCCATCATCGGGGGATTCTCTGCCTCTTGCCTGCATGGTCACCTGCATGCATGTTCATCTTACCCACATGCAGGCATACAAACACTATACTTAAAAATCAAAGTCAATTTTTAAAAAAGAAACTAGAAGTAACTTTGAAGGAACAAAATTACCTGAATTTTGTTAGAGAACAAAAGAAAGGAAGGAAGGAAGGGCTAGGTATGCATTAAATACATTATACGCATGTATGAAATTACCAAGTCCTCCTCCATCCCACTACTAGAAGTAATTAAAATACAGAATAGTAAAATGCTCAATAAAATCAAAGGTTTGTCATTGGAAAAGATAACTAAATAATAATTTTTGGTAAGTTTTATCTAGAAGGAAAAAGGTGATAAATATTATTGTCAGGAAAAACAAAAATATTGAAAATGCTTCAGAAATTGAAGTGAAGATAATTAGTGATGAATAAACATAAAACATTAAAATATCTGAATGAAATATATATTGAATAAAAATGCAATTAAGACATATTAAAATTAACATGTTATATATTTGTTAAATATATTGGTTTATAATCATTATACCTATGAATTACATGCTTAGCTATGTATTTTAGAAAGCTTGTTAGTAGTAGTTTTCATATGACATTTTCAAAGGTCCATGGTGTTAGTCAGCCTTCCCAATACTCCTTCCTGTACTCTGCCTTCCCATCCCCCAACCCATTTAACCCTTCCTGTGCCATTATTTCCCCTTTCCCCTTCAGATCACCCTCATTCTATCTCCATTCCTTTGAAATCCACCTGCCTCCCAAGCCTCTTAATAATTTTCTGCCTTCTCTCAGCTTAAAGATTGAAAGTTAGTACCCACAGATAAGAGAGAATATGAGTTGTTTGTCTTTCTGAGTCTGGATTACCTCACTCAGAATGAATATTTCTGCCTCCATCTATTTACCTGAAAATACATAATTTCATTTTTCTTAATAGCTCAGTAATATTCCATTGTGTAAATTACTGCATTTCAGTAGCCATTCATCATTTCTTAGATCTTGTCAATAGAGAAACAATGAACATGGATGAGCTAGTATCTATACAGCAGGATAGGAAGTCCTTTGGCTATGTGCCCAGTATTGGTATATCTGGGTCATGTGGCAAATCTATTTCCAGCTCTCTAAAGACTCCCCACTGATTTCCATATTTGCTGCATCAGTTTGCTCCCCCACCAACACTGGGTAAATATTTCCCTTTCCCCACATCAATGCTAGCATTTGTTTTCTTTTTCTTTTTATTCTTTTTGATCTCAGCCATTCTGACTAGGGTAAGATGAAATCTCAAAGTACTTTTAATTGCATCTCCCTGATGGTTAATGGTATTGAAAACTATAAAACTATTTCTTAGCCTTTATTTTTATCTTTTGAGGACTTACTGTTGACTTTGAGGTCCTAACTTTTAGTTTTTGAGTTCTTTGTGTGTTCAAGATCCTAACCCACTTTGTTGGATGTATAGCTGGAGATGGTTTTTCCCATTTTGCAGGCTGTGTCTTCACTGGAATGGTGGTGTCCTTTGCTGGATGTGTTTACATTTCATAAGGTACTTGTATTAGCTGGTTTTGTGTGTCAACTTAACACAAGCTAGAGTCATCAGAAAAGAAGACACCCCATTGAGGAAACACCTCCATAAGATCCAGCTGTGAGGCATTTTCTCAATTAATAATGGGGGAGAGCCAGTCAATTGTGGGTGGTGTCATCCCTGGGCTGCTGGTCCTGGGTTCCATAAGAAAGCAGGCTGAACAAACCATGTGGAGCAAACCAGTAAGCAGCTTCCCTCCAGGGCTTCTACATCACTTCCTGCCCCCAGGATCCTACCCTGTTTGAGTTCCTGTCCTGACTTCCTTCAGTAATAAACAACAATGCTGAAGTATATAGCCAAATAAACTCTTTTCTCCCCAACTTACTTTTAAGTCATGGTGTTTCATCACAACAATAGAAACCCTAAGACAGTACCATTTATCAGCTGTTAGTCTTAATTCTTGTATGTCTAGTTAGGGTTTCTGTTGGTGTGATAAAATATCATGTTCAAAAAGCAACTTGGGGAGGAAAGGGTTTATTTCACTTACAGTTTCACATCATGCTCCATCACTAAGGGGAGTTGGGGCAGGAACTTAAGCAGAAGCCATGGAGGAACACTGCTTACTGGCTTGCTGCCTATGGCTTGCTCAACCTGCTTTCTTACATCAACCAGGACCCCCTGCCTAGGGTTGGCACTGTCCACAGTGAGTTGGGCCCTCCCATATCAATCATGGGTCAAGAAAATTTTCTCAGTTGAGATTCCCTCTTCCCAAATGACCCTAGCTTGTGTCAGGTTGACCTAAAACTAGCCAGCACACTGTTACCAGAGTCTTGTTCAGAAAGTTTTCCCATGCCTCTAAGATAGAAAGATACTCTTAACTAAAGCAAATGTCTTTGATAATTGTACTTATAAACACCTTTGATAACCATTGCTTATAATATGTCATATGTCCAGCATTTTCCTTTTGGTGGGTCACAAAAGAAAGATAATTGTTTAAATGAATGTATATTCAACTCTATTCTGGACTACATTCTCTTCTTGGTAAAGCAGGAGAAAAAAAATGAAAGATTAGAAACTCCACAGTGATGCGATGACACTCACTGGTGTCAGGATTTATAATAATGCATTTGGGAAATACAAAATGATCTGCAGCTCAGTTCTGATCATTAACAGTTTAGGCAATTTTATCCAATGAGAGTTTAATATAAATGCTCTGTTTTTCTAAAAGCAACAAAAATAAAAAGTTGAGCTAAAATAAAAAAGCAATTTGCAACCACATTAAGAATATCAAATAACTAGAATCAATTTCACAAAAAATAAAATTTAATATTTCTTGAAAATGCACGTAATATTTGGCTTGGTGTAGGAGAAACAATAAATTTTCTTTTGGTCATTTTTATTAGTCAGTTTTCTACTCTATTTGAAGCACTTGAAGAGATGTTTGGAATTCTGTATTACTGAAACCATGGAGAAAGACAGCAATATTCAAAAGCTTTCCAGCAAGCAAGAGCCTCACACCCAAGGTCTGACCTCATACATATTGTCCATATAAATTTGAGATATTTTTTCTTGTCTTTTGTGTCCTTATATGTAAATAAAACCAAAAGCCTAAGATAAATGGGCAGACTGCATGGCACCCTGTACAGAATGGTTTTCCATCATAAAGCACTAGCTGAAGAAACAGTAGCATGCACTTTGTGAAGGACGCACTAGCGAATAAAACATATGGACAAGTTTGACAAAGTCACAAGTGGGCTCTGGATACTAAATTAAATAGTTTATTGCTAAATTAAATAGAATTGTAAACACTAAAATTAATATATGACATGCAAGTATTCTCATCTTCACATATTTTAAAATAATGACAACTTTAAATATACTGTAAAAATTCTTAGTACTAAAAACACAAAGCTACTTTATTTCCTATACTATGAAAATAAGCCACATTTTAATTTTATTAAATGGTTCACAAATATTTACTTAGAGCTTTAAAAAAATATCCATCAAAGCCAAAGAACTTTACCCCTTTTAGATGATCAGAAATGAAGCCCAGCCGCCATTTTGATTTATCTGTG